>JAHKKF010500838.1:0-12054 GCA_019740295.1 Labeo calbasu
CACATATTCCTACAGATCACCTTTATTTATATAGCACTTTATACAATATAGATTGTTTCAAAGCAGCTATGTAAGGTCATGTTTGGGTTTTTGGGAAAAAGGAAAACTTTTTTCTTCACGTTGTCAAATTCTAAATGTACCCCTAATTATAAAATGACTCTCCCTTTAAATACAAACCCACCTGTCCATAGCTGGTTAGGACGTTTGTTGTTTTAACGCTTCATGTTCCAGCTAGTTAGGACATGGTGTAAAGCTCCTAGTAACCCTTGGTCATCTGCCTTTTGAATCCCTTACATTCCCAGTGCTCCACCAGTGACTTGTCGGTTACAAATTCACCAGCTCAAGTGTTAACCCGGTTCTGCAGCTGTTCACAGGGTGATGGGTCAGGTCACATGGGTTGTCGTCTTGATATCTCAATCCTCTGGAGCACCTCAGGTTAATAGGCTAATTGCTGAGATTCAGACGCAAGCTACACCCCAATAAGAAGCCAGGTCGGCGGCGCTGAAGTGATTTGATCTGACCCGACTGTTGTGAGGTTACAGGGTGGAAATGTAAAACCTTCTCTGATGTCTATATCTGCCTGTTTTAAACATGACTACATACATCCAGTTCCTATAGTTTGTGGTTTAAGATTAGCATCTAGCAAAACTAAATACTATATCAGTGATGGGTGTTATGCACTACAACAGGCCCAAATGTATTATTTCTAAATGCATAGACGCAAAATAGGAATTGAATCTGTAGCAGGCCGTTTAACATCAGCTCAGTCCATTGCAGCTGCTAAATTGTTCAAGATTCATTTGTCTTTTGTTCGTTCAGCAGGACTAGTCGGAAATGAACAAATGAGCGACTCATTAGTTGTGTGAGGCTGGCGTGGGACGGGAGGTTCATTAATGTGCTCAGTAATGTGGCCAGCAGAATGAGAGATGCGATTAGTGATCGCTGCACACACAGGCACATACTCGTTGAACCTTTGACCCTTGTTTGCTTCAGTCTGACCCACATTGAGGAAGTGTGATGGGGAGGGGAATTCAAAAGCAATCTGCAGCCTTGTATGGTTGTATTTTTTTTTCCAGTGTCAGTTTATAATTTGAATTGTATTTATGAAGGTACAAAGGCACATTTGTGTGTATTGTTAATGAGTAATACACACAAATCTTGACACAACATATTTAGCAGTTGTTTGGGTAGGGCTGCTGGACCATTAATCGAAAAGTAATCGAAACCGAAATTCAGAACCTCTAACCGAAATAATTTTCCCATGTCGGTCGTTTTGGTTTTTACATCTTGTTAATACTTTCCCGTTAAAAATGGAACGTATATATGACCTTTGCATATAATGTAAAGCTATTATTTTTGCATTTTGACATTTTCATCCAATCAGGCACATTATATTAATTTATGATTTACTGTTTGTTTTTTTTATTTTTATTTTTTAATGGTTTTTGGTAAAAAAAATGCAATAAAAAAAGGTAATATTGTGAAATATTTTTTGAAAGTATTATTTTAATTATTATTTTTTATTATTTAAAATAATATTTATATAATTTTTTAATGTCATTTATTCATGTGTTGGCAAAGCGGAATTTGTTAATTTATAGCATTTTTTAATATTTTATCTGTTTATTTATTTATTTTTTAAGTATAACGGTGAACTGTGAAACATTGCAAAAATAGGCTAAAACCGCTGAAATGTGATGTATCTTGCAAGGTAATATGATGTAACCTTGCTCTCACCTGAAATGTGTCCCCACATCAAGTCCTTGAATTTGAGGGTATTGGACTTGGAAAGTCCTTGAAAGGTCTTTGAATTTGAAGTTAAAGGGTTACTCCACCCCAAAATGAAAATATTGTCATTAATCACTTACTCCCATGTCGTTCTAAACCCGTAAAAGCTTCGTTCGTCTTCTGAACACAATTTAAGGTTGTTTTGGATGAAAACTGGGAGGCTTGTGACTGTCCCATTGACTGCCAGGTAAATACAAGTGTCAAGACCCAGAAAAGTATGAAAGGCATCGTCAAAATTGTCCATCTGCCATCAGTGGTTCAATCTGAATTTTATGAAGCGACGAGAATACTTTTTATACGTAAAGAACGTGTGGTGCAGCTGACACAGAACAGTGTACACTTTTTGTGTCCAGTGGATACTCTCCAAAATGGCAATACGCTGAAGTGAAGGAGTCGGAATTGTTCAAAAAAATTGTTTTTTTTCTTTGCATACAAAAAGTATTCTTGTTGCTTCATAGGATTCAGATTGAACCACTGATGGCAGATGGACTATTTTGACGATGTCTCCATACCTTTCTGGATCTTGACAGTGGTATTTACCTGGCCATCAATTGGACAGTCACAAGCCTCCCGGTTTTTCATCCAAAATATCTTAAATTGTGTTCCGAAGATGAACAAAGCTTTCACAGGTTTGGAATGACATGGGGGTACGTGATTAATGAAAAAAATTTCATTTTGGGGCGGAGTAACGCTTTAACCAAGGTGTGGGAACTTTGGTATAAAAAGCTGTACAATAAAGACTATCTTGATGTTTAAATACTTGACATTGTAAGTCATACATGAGTGTTTTTCTTGCTTGCTCACTCTATCTCTCTTGGTCTTTCTCTCTCTCTTTCTTTCTTTCTTTCTCCCTCTCTCTCTTGTTCAAGGAATAGTTCACCCAAAAATGAACATTTTGTTATCATTTGCTCACCCTCATGTCGTTCCAAACCTGTATGAGTTTGTTTCTTATGTTGAACACAGAAGATATTTCGAAGAACCAAAGAGTTTTTGGTTCCCATTGACTTTTTAATAGCAGGAAAAAACATGCTACAGACGTCAATGGGAACCATCAACTGTTTGATTACCAGCATTCTTCAAAATATCTTCTTTGATGTTCCACTTTAGAAAGAAACTCATGCAGGTTTGAAACATAATGAGGGCAATTAAGTGATAACAAAATTTCATTTTTGGGTGAGCTAGCAATCTCTTCTCATTTAATAACTCTGTTTCCTTTCTGCTCTCTGCATCCATTACATTGTCTCTCTTGTTCACTTCTTCTCTCTGCTTCATCGCATCACTGTAGTGTTGATCAGTGTGGCCGCTCTGCTGCCATCTACCAGAAATCCAGTGCTCTGCTGTTTAGATGTAGAGAAAACTGTTGCCGGTATGTGAAGTGATGCCAGTTTCAGATTGTGTGAAGTGTGAAGGTACTGTTGTTATCTTGGGTCATTACTTTTTCAGTATCAGGATCTTACTACCTGGAAACAGTGAGGCTATGTTTTCAGACATGCTTTGTTGTCTCTTCTCTTCTAAAACCTGATAAGCCCTTAAAAAAAAAAAAATAATCTGTGGAAAAGAGAAAGGTTAGTCTTGGGGGAACCTACTGATGCACTGATTCCATTGCTGTGAACGTTCTTCCTTCTTTTTAACTGTTTGTTTGGAGTGACCTTAAAACTCACCCACTATTCACCTTCCTGTCACTAAAGAACAGTTCATTGGTACCACAGTGTCCTTTTGAAGTTTCCCTTCTAAAAAACTCCTCATGTTATTTTTTTCCCCCGATTCCTTAGTTCTTTTTCCACAGACTGTGAATTCCCAACCACATTGAGAGCTCTTCCAGCTCTGGGAAAAGAATAGCTGTCTGATTTTCTCCAAGCGTAATGTCTCTATTTGTTGAAGTGGTTTGTTGGTTTTCTGTGGTTTGGATGCTGAAATGATGGATTTTAGACGTTAGTGAAATATCCTGTTACCCTGCATGCAAAGCTTGAAGGACAGCGGCACGACTGTGAAATGAGATTCATTTTGGTGAGATAATATGTTGGGAACGGTCATCTCTGTACGAGGCATTTCAGATGTGAGATGGAGGTCATTTCGTTGTCTTCTGTCATTGGTAAGGAAATGAGTAGATTAATGTAAAATCTTTACGCGATAAATGAGATTGTTAGCCTTGCGGAAACCCCAATTTAAACTTTGAATGATTAGTTTTTGCACAGGTTGCAACCTTGTGTGTGTTAGCTAAAGTTTAATCTAGAAGCTGTTTAAATCTGACAGACGTCCAGGAATGTCCTAATTTTATTCTTAAAATGCAAAAGATATCGGGTTTTAGAATGTGGGTTATAATAAGAATGCATGTATGATACGTTTTCATTTAGCCAGTGTGTTTGTGTGTGTGTAGGTCTATATATTTTTATTTTTATGGACTACAAAGGAAGTGCATCTGTGATTTCTGTTGACTATCGCTTCAGTCATTGGAGTCTCATTGTGAACTGTTATTAACTGTGCTTTACCCTCTCCTGTTTGACTGCAGTGGAGCTCACTTACACACATACACACACCCCATTACATCATCCAGCTGCAGAAGTAAGAACCTCATTTGCCCTGCCGTACCACGGCCTGTCTCTCTCAGACCCTGAGGGAAGAGTGTGGGCTCTCTTCCTCACACACTCATGCATGCAAACAGATACCGAGATACGGAAGTGAACCAAAACCCCGGTCTTCTCAGGTGCTCAGCGAGGTTTAGAAAAAACCACGCTGTTACTGAAACTGATCCCTTCTGACCGGCAACACTGTCTGTAATTCTCCCAGCCTCCACATTTAACCAATACTGACGGTTCTGTTCAGTTTTTCTGTTCAGTCCTGGAGAACACTGCTCAAAATTGCCTTCTCCTATCTTTTTATTCTCCATTACACTCTTAAAAATAAAGGTTCCAAAAGCATGTTTTTGCAGTGATGCCATAGAAGAACCATTTTTGGTTCCCCAAAGAACCTTTCAGTGAACAATTCTAAAAGAACCATGATGAAGGACATTTTAAAAACCTGAAGAACCTTTTTTTGACTAAGGAAACTTTTCTGCATTTGAAAGGTTCCATGGATGTTCAAGGTTCTCCATAGAACCGTTGACGCCAATAAAGAACCTTTATTTTTAAAAGTGTATGTTGTAAATTTTCAGATTCCAGTTGTTTTATCCTAGGGTATTTCGACTGAAGCAGGAAGACAGGGCGGCCCCGCCCTTTTTTAAAAAAAAAAAATAGCCAATAGCGTTTAATTTATATCTGCTTGGGCCAGAGCCATTGAGCTTGGTAAAGCCGCATTTGACAGCTTATGGACAGCAGCTTCAACATATATAGTTAAAGTGTAGGGGGCGGGACGGTAAGGATTCTAGAAAGCATTTGATTGGACAGAAGGTTTGATAAACTAAAGTGCAGGATAAGGTCATCAAAATCATTGACTCATATTGGCGGAAGTGAGAGACTGCAAGTTTTTAATGCTTATATCTTGTAAATGCAAATTTTGTCGTTTTGGAGCATGCTAACTTATAGATAACCTTAAGGCTAACATATTCATACTAAGAGCCAAAAGAAACTTTTATTTTGATTTCTTGGGGACTTTAAATAAATGATTTAAAAATATAATAATATTTATTAACATTTTAAAATATGAATATGAGACATATTATATACATTTTTGTGGTATTTTGTTATAAATCTAATTTGTAATAAATATCATTTTCTTGATTTTAATCGATTCTTATTGTTACAAAACAATATCAATTCTTAAATCAGTTAGTCTAGTCCATTTTCATTTAATGAAGGAACATATTCGTGCACCTCCCATCCAATAAATCGCAATAAGCTTTGTTACTTTTAATATGAAACAAAGTCTCAGATTTTAAATTCTGTCCATTTTATTACAATATTCAAACAATATAGTTTCGGCAGTGTTTAATGTGGTGTGACAGATCGCTGTATCGCGAAGTGCGAAGCGCATGTGAACTGATTATCTCCTCCATTTTATTACCAGTTTAAGCATAAAATAAACATAAACATCCGAAGGTATGTTAAAAGCGAGTACAGCTTACCGAAATCTGTATCCTGTCTCATGTGATCATGGTTGAATCAGTCTTTCAACCATGGAAAGATGTTGAGATAGACGTTTTTCCTGAACGCGGAAGTCACGCCTGACTCTTAACCTAAAGGATGCTTTGCATTTCCGGTCTCCAGTGTTTCTAGTCAAATTAGCGTATATTTTACGATCTGATAATCTAATGTTAAACCTATTAAAATGCTTTTAAAAAGCACATGTCTCCATAGCGCCATCGCTTTGCAATGTCGCAATGACCGTCATTTGTCAGTGCCTCACTCAAAGTTTAATGTGTGTAGACGACACAAAGCTGCCGACGTTAGCTACTTTAAAAACAGATGGGTGCTATTTGAATTCGTAAACAGTTAAACAGTTTAAAAGAAGGAAGAACGTTCACAGCAATGGAATCAATCTGTATCAGTGCATCAGTAGGTTCCTCCAAGCCTAACCTTTCTCTTTTCCACAGATGATTTGAATTCGAGTTAGAATTCGTAATGGCGGCGCTCATCGTTTACCCAGGAAAAAGGTCTATAACAGCTTATAAACAATGTCACATGACCTCACATTTACCTCAGGAAAAAACATTATTCGGTGACCATAAACTCATCAGCTAGAAAAACGAACTTCAGAGACGAGCATTTTGCTAAATATATGGACTATATAACATATTCATTATAATTTGAGTGATTTTTACTCTTCTTCAATGTTTAATTCATATTTCAATAATCAGCCTCCATTTAAATGTTTAAAAACTGAATTGGAGTAGAAATATAATTACGCAATTTTAACTTTATTATTATAAAAAATTCATTGAGTGTAATTTAAGCATTTGTATACAAATCAGTTCATTTTAACCTTCAATATTATAGTAATGTACCAACTGATGTGTATCTTAACTAACCCTAACCTTTCCTTGATAAAATTTGGCGTGATCTGTACTTAATATATATCTAAAATAATCCAAATCAAATTGTGAAAATCGTGTCTCAACCTAGCCCTAGTATTTTGTTTAAACTTGATAGCATTTGTTGACTTTATATAGACGTTGATATTATATAAATAATTTGTAATATCATGAATAATATAAATATGAATTGTAGCTAATATATAATATTAGAACTTAATGTTAATTTCTAAGATATATAAACATGTTTGAATCCTGAATGTCCAAGTCTTCCATACAATAAAATAGATGGGGACCAGGGACTTTAAATGCATCATTAAAGTGGCCCGCACAACTCATGCTTAGTGTTCTATTACTTTTGAAACCATATAATACATTTCTCATAGTACCAGGTTAAAAACAAATGTTCTTTGCTTAAATGTAAGCAGTTTGGGTTTGCTTTAAATAACTTCCGTCATCCAGGAGAAATGTCATACAGGTTTCTAAAGACATAAGGGTGAATAATTTGACGTCTTGTACATTTTTAGATGAGATATTCCTGTAAATTGCTGTGAATAAAATGCAGAAGCTTCTATGTTTTCATTAGATCACGTGGTCTGATACGCACAGTAGCAGTGGTGGAAAAATAAACCTTCCAGTGGGATGTATGGGGGGAAAAAAGAGAAGGGGAGGGAAAGAGGCAGTGTGACACAGAGAAAGGTGTTCATTTGTACAGCGAGCGGCGCTGAGACACCACAGGGAAGCGTTGCAGGAAAATGGATAAATGACATCATCTCTATCTCTCAGCTGTGTGTGTGTGTGTGTAGGAGGGATCGGCTCCTTCAACCATATTTCATGCTTAATTAGCAGCCCTGGGATGGAGGGATAGTGAGAGTGGAATTAAAGACAGCATGTCTCAGCTGAACCATCCATGTCCATAAAAGTGCCATACCTGAGTCTTCCTGCTCTGAAATGGATACTCGTAGTTCACAAAGTAATGCAATATTTTGTATATACATTATTTCTTAATCTATTTACATTTCTTTTAGCTAACCCAGGCAAGAAACAAGAGGGAAAAAGGTAAATTATGTAATCCAAGCTATGTGAGTCTAGGCACTCTGAGAGACCAAAGTCAGTCTGTTGGCTATGCATGACTAACTCAACTTTGGCACAGCCTTGCCAAACCTAGTCAACTCAAACCTGTGAATCACAAAAACAAATGAACAGAAGTGATGCTTCATCCAGGTTGCTGCTGATCTCATGCAAAGCGCTTGAACGAGGTCCAGCGCTCGAGGCGGTATCTGCTCATGCCAAGAACAGAAGAACAAATGATGATGTTTCTGGACTGTCTTTACATTCAGTTAAATACATGTAAAAGAATCTGAGAAGGAGAATGTGAAATTGATATTCATGGGACTTAAATGAACCAGATGCGAACTCGGATTTCCCGCTTGCGCACTGTAGCTCAACAAAACCGAGCATGCACAGTATGCTGCGAACTGCTAGATAGATAGATCAACTGATGATGATGTGCTTGCATGAATTCTAAATTCTGCTCTGCTTTGTTTTTCAGGATTTCGCAGAAATGAAGAGATGAAGGCGATGGAAGTTTTGCCTATTCTAAAAGAAAAAGTGGCCTTCTTGTCAGGTGTGTTGTCGATTCGAGTACTATTTATTACTATAACCGTGTGTACGGTTCCATGACCTGGAAGCACTGTACATATGGTCAACAAGAGTGTGTATCTTCAATACTTCCATTAGAGAAAAGCAAGTGATTTAGTTTAATTGAAGAATGCTCATTACCTCTACACAGAGGAATATTCCAGCAGGATAGTATAGAAACCAATTTCCATCTCAGAGTAAAAAATAAAGATAATTGAGAGTCACACTGTGGTGTATAAAGCTGCAATGCAGAGAAATAAAGCTGCAACTATCTTTTTTTTTTTTTTTTTTTTTTTTATGGAAGCAAGAAAGGCTTTCATAGGATCTGGAAATGACCTGAACCAGACAACATGCTGCACCACATTAGTGTTATTTTAGTATTATTTATGTTATTATAGTATGTGTTTATAGAGGTTAACCAAAATGTGATTTTCAGGGTTGTTGACGATAGCAGTTGTTACAGATCAGGTAGACCGATAACCGATATTTTGAACCGATATTTTGAACCGATATATACACTGCTGCTCAAAAGTTTGGGATCAGTAAGATTTTTAATGGTTTTAAAGATGTATCTTATGCTCATCAAGGCTGCATTTATTTGATCAAAAATACAGAAAAACTGTAATATTATGAAATATTATTTCAGTTAAGATAACTGTTATTTACAATTTAAAGGGGTCATTGGATGCCCATTTTCCAGAAGTTGATATGATTCTTTAGGGTCTTAATGAGAAGTCTGTAATATACTTTGGTTAAAAATTCTCAATGGTAGTGTAAAAATTAACCCGTTCTGAGGGGATTGTTCCTTTAAATGCAAATGAGCTTTGCTTGCCCCGCCCCTCTCTTCTCTCTGTGGAATGACAATCCTGTTTACTTTAGCCGCATTTAGCGCGTTACCTGCAAAACTTGCTAACTAGCATGCTATTAGGAAATCTGATGATGCAGAGATTCATAAAAAAACCTGTATACTCACTTCTGCTGTAGGTGAAGCTGGATTATGAATGATTTGCACGAACATAGATGTATATATGTACATCAGGAGGCGCATTCCCTTCACAAACAAATGTAACCCACTGCATCTTCAGCGGCTCAGATGTCGGAGTAAATGTGATGCCACACCGACAGGCATCTGAGAATGGCTCGATTTGAAAAAGGGGATATTATTTTTACGGATTAATTGAAAACCACTGCATGGATTTTTATCATTATAGGGTAGATGTGTACATACACTGCCAACACGCATTAATGTTCAGACAACGTGTAAAAGTGAACTTTGCATCCGATGACCCCTTTAAAATGTAATTTATTCCTGTGATACAAAGCTGGATTTTCAGCATCATTACTCCAGTCTTCAGTGTCACATGCTCCTTCAAAAATCATTCTAATATGCTGATTTATTATCAATGTTGAAAACTGTTGTGCTGCTTAATTTTACTGCTGTGATGTTTGTTTTTTTTCCCCAGGGTTCTTTAACAAAAGAACAGCGTTTATTTCAAATAGAAATCTTTTGTAACAAAATACCCTCTAAAAGTTTGGCGTCAGTACATTTTTATTTATTCATTTATTTTTTTTAAAGAAATTAATACTTTTATTCACCAAGGATGTGTTAAACTGATAAAAAGTGATAGCAAAGTCTTACATTTGTTAGAAAAGATTTATATTTTGCATAAATGCTGTTCTTTTTAACCTTTTATTCAAGAATCCTGAAAAAAATATTAAGAAGCGCAACTGTTTGCAACATTGATAATAAAAGTAATTAATCAGGATATTAGAATGATTTTCGAAGAATTATGTGACACTGAAAACTGAAGTAATGGCTGATTAAAAATTCAGTTTTGCATCACAGAAATAAATTATATTTTAAAATATATGAATATAGAACACCGTTATTTTAAACTGTAATAATATTTCACAATATTGCTTTTCTTCTGTATTTTTGATCAAGTAAATGCAGCCTTGATGAGTATGTAAGAATTCTTTAAAAACATTAAAAATCTTACTGATCCCAAACTTTTGAGCAGCAGTGTATATATATCTGGTGTAAAAATATAAAAAGAATAACAAGGGCTCTGATAAAAACGTTCTTTAAATGCTTTTAAATTATTTTATTGACAAATCGGTTTTGAAAATCAGCGATGCCGATAACCATTAAAATGCTTAATATTGGAGATAATTGGTCAAGCCGATAACTTGTCAGTCATATTTTTGAATTACCTTTCATTTTAGATTTTGTAAAAGTTTCTAATTTTATGTGCTTTTGTCATTTGTTTTAGTTTTGAATATTTTTGTTTAGCTTCAGTTTATTATTTTAGTTTTAACAATTTTAGTCGTTCAGTTTTAGTACGTTTACTCCTTTTTTTTTTTTTTTTTTTTCCCAACAAATTTTATTCCAGTTAGTTGTTAAAGCAACATTTCTCATTTTTATTTTATTATTTTATAAGTTTTTTTAGTTGCTGTTAAGGTTAAGTTCATATATTCATTAATATGCATATTTAATTTTATTTCAGGTTTAATTTTAACAACGCAGTAATTTTTTAACTGGACCATGTGTCTTTGACCCAAGATGACTTTTACTGAATATTATTGTAAATTCCCCAGATAATTTTAGTCGTTGTGTCATTGTTGCCTGACAGAGGCCATAATTTAATTTAAACTGAAAAGTCTCCTCCTCACTCGCTCTCTGAGCTTCTGTTTGGCTCTTTTAGTCGTACGGCTAACAGACCAGCACTGAAATGACTCAGAAACATAGACTGTCTCCATAGGGATGAGTAACCATCACACACGTCCCATGATACAACAACAAGCACAATCAACAGGTGTGAGTGTGCACTTAAAAAATAAAGAAAGAACAGAGCCTGCAGTGTGAACACCCAGTGCTTTCTGCCTAAGCATGCAGTTATGTGCATTTTATTTATTTATATTCCTGAACGTCAGAGGATAAGATGGATTATCCTATTACAAACACACTCCATTAGTGAGATTCAGCACATTCGCTGGAGAAAATCCTCATGGATATCCCAGCTTCTCAGTGAGTTTGTTGTGCTGGGGTTGAGGCGTTTTGGCTTAGTAACACAACCTGTATGAACTGGAGCTGTGAGAGGAGGATGAGTGGGGAGCAACACAGTGGTTACTAATTTCTGAACTCTAATGAACTTGGGTTTGGTACATGACTGTGACCTGGGTGATTCAAGGAATTGTTATTGGTACAAGCACTGGTTTAAGTTGAATTGTGGTGTTTTTGTGCAGGCCTACATTATCTTCTATTATAATGTTGGTCCACAATTGTTGTTTTTTTTTTTTTTTAAAGGAGTAGTTCACTTCCAATTTACAGATAATGTACTCACGCCATTGTCATCCAAGATGTTCATGTCTTTCTTTCTTCAGTTGTGAAGAAATAGTTTTTGTTGTTTTATTTTTGAGGAAAACATTTAAGGAATTATCTCCATATAGTGGACTTCAGTAGTGCCCGCGAGTTTGAACGTCCAAAATGCAGTTTAAATGCAGCTTCAAAGGGCTCTGCCTAAATGTTTTTTTTCTGGTTCATGACAGTTTAGGGTATGTCGAAAAACTCCCATCTCATGATCTCCCTCGACTTCAAAATCGTCCTACATGGCTGTTTTACCTTTTTTGATCTTCTTTGCATGTTCACTTTGCAAAGA
>JAHKKF010500839.1:0-12071 GCA_019740295.1 Labeo calbasu
CACATATTCCTACAGATCACCTTTATTTATATAGCACTTTATACAATATAGATTGTTTCAAAGCAGCTATGTAAGGTCATGTTTGGGTTTTTGGGAAAAAGGAAAACTTTTTTCTTCACGTTGTCAAATTCTAAATGTACCCCTAATTATAAAATGACTCTCCCTTTAAATACAAACCCACCTGTCCATAGCTGGTTAGGACGTTTGTTGTTTTAACGCTTCATGTTCCAGCTAGTTAGGACATGGTGTAAAGCTCCTAGTAACCCTTGGTCATCTGCCTTTTGAATCCCTTACATTCCCAGTGCTCCACCAGTGACTTGTCGGTTACAAATTCACCAGCTCAAGTGTTAACCCGGTTCTGCAGCTGTTCACAGGGTGATGGGTCAGGTCACATGGGTTGTCGTCTTGATATCTCAATCCTCTGGAGCACCTCAGGTTAATAGGCTAATTGCTGAGATTCAGACGCAAGCTACACCCCAATAAGAAGCCAGGTCGGCGGCGCTGAAGTGATTTGATCTGACCCGACTGTTGTGAGGTTACAGGGTGGAAATGTAAAACCTTCTCTGATGTCTATATCTGCCTGTTTTAAACATGACTACATACATCCAGTTCCTATAGTTTGTGGTTTAAGATTAGCATCTAGCAAAACTAAATACTATATCAGTGATGGGTGTTATGCACTACAACAGGCCCAAATGTATTATTTCTAAATGCATAGACGCAAAATAGGAATTGAATCTGTAGCAGGCCGTTTAACATCAGCTCAGTCCATTGCAGCTGCTAAATTGTTCAAGATTCATTTGTCTTTTGTTCGTTCAGCAGGACTAGTCGGAAATGAACAAATGAGCGACTCATTAGTTGTGTGAGGCTGGCGTGGGACGGGAGGTTCATTAATGTGCTCAGTAATGTGGCCAGCAGAATGAGAGATGCGATTAGCGATCGCTGCACACACAGGCACATACTCGTTGAACCTTTGACCCTTGTTTGCTTCAGTCTGACCCACAGTGAGGAAGTGTGATGGGGAGGGGAATTCAAGAGCAATCTGCAGCCTTGTATGGTTGTATTTTTTTCCAGTGTCTGTTTATAATTTGAATTGTATTTATGAAGGTACAAAGGCACATTTGTGTGTATTGTTAATGAGTAATACATATAAATCTTGACAGAACATATTTAGCTGTTGTTTGGGTAGGGCTGCTGGACAATTAATCAAAGTATTCGAAACCGAAATTCAGAACCTCTAACCAAAATAATTTTCCAGTGTCGGTTATTTTGGTTTTTACATCCTGTTAATACTTTTCCATTAAAAACATACTGCTGCATGTGTAGTCGGCACTATACAGACGTATATGACCTTTGCATATAATGTAAAGCTATTATTTTTGCATTTTGACATTTTCATCCAATCAGGCACATTATATTAATTTATGATTTACTGTTTGGGGTTGATTTATTTTTATCTTTATTTTTATTTTTATTTTTATTTTATATATATATATATTTATATATATATATTATTATTTTTTTTTTTATATATATTCATTTATTTATATTTATTTATTTATGATTTTTGGTCAAAAATGCAATAAAAATGTAATATTGTGAAATATTTTTAAAAGTATTATTTTAATTATTATTATTTATTATTTAAAATAATATTTATATAATTTTTTAATGTAATTTATTCATGTGTTGGCAAAGCTGAATTTGTTAATTTATAGCATTTTCAAGGTAATATGATGTAACCCTGCTCTCACCTGAAATGTGTCCCGACATCAAGTCCTTGAATTTGAGGGTATTGGACTTGGAAAGTCCTTGAAAGGTCTTTGAATTTGAAGTTAAAGGGTTACTCCACCCCAAAATGAAAATATTGTCATTAATCACTTACTCCCATGTCGTTCTAAACCCGTAAAAGCTTCGTTCGTCTTCTGAACACAATTTAAGGTTGTTTTGGATGAAAACTGGGAGGCTTGTGACTGTCCCATTGACTGCCAGGTAAATACAAGTGTCAAGACCCAGAAAAGTATGAAAGGCATCGTCAAAATTGTCCATCTGCCATCAGTGGTTCAATCTGAATTTTATGAAGCGACGAGAATACTTTTTATACGTAAAGAACGTGTGGTGCAGCTGACACAGAACAGTGTACACTTTTTGTGTCCAGTGGATACTCTCCAAAATGGCAATACGCTGAAGTGAAGGAGTCGGAATTGTTCAAAAAAATTGTTTTTTTTCTTTGCATACAAAAAGTATTCTTGTTGCTTCATAGGATTCAGATTGAACCACTGATGGCAGATGGACTATTTTGACGATGTCTCCATACCTTTCTGGATCTTGACAGTGGTATTTACCTGGCCATCAATTGGACAGTCACAAGCCTCCCGGTTTTTCATCCAAAATATCTTAAATTGTGTTCCGAAGATGAACAAAGCTTTCACAGGTTTGGAATGACATGGGGGTACGTGATTAATGAAAAAAATTTCATTTTGGGGCGGAGTAACGCTTTAACCAAGGTGTGGGAACTTTGGTATAAAAAGCTGTACAATAAAGACTATCTTGATGTTTAAATACTTGACATTGTAAGTCATACATGAGTGTTTTTCTTGCTTGCTCACTCTATCTCTCTTGGTCTTTCTCTCTCTCTTTCTTTCTTTCTTTCTCCCTCTCTCTCTTGTTCAAGGAATAGTTCACCCAAAAATGAACATTTTGTTATCATTTGCTCACCCTCATGTCGTTCCAAACCTGTATGAGTTTGTTTCTTATGTTGAACACAGAAGATATTTCGAAGAACCAAAGAGTTTTTGGTTCCCATTGACTTTTTAATAGCAGGAAAAAACATGCTACAGACGTCAATGGGAACCATCAACTGTTTGATTACCAGCATTCTTCAAAATATCTTCTTTGATGTTCCACTTTAGAAAGAAACTCATGCAGGTTTGAAACATAATGAGGGCAATTAAGTGATAACAAAATTTCATTTTTGGGTGAGCTAGCAATCTCTTCTCATTTAATAACTCTGTTTCCTTTCTGCTCTCTGCATCCATTACATTGTCTCTCTTGTTCACTTCTTCTCTCTGCTTCATCGCATCACTGTAGTGTTGATCAGTGTGGCCGCTCTGCTGCCATCTACCAGAAATCCAGTGCTCTGCTGTTTAGATGTAGAGAAAACTGTTGCCGGTATGTGAAGTGATGCCAGTTTCAGATTGTGTGAAGTGTGAAGGTACTGTTGTTATCTTGGGTCATTACTTTTTCAGTATCAGGATCTTACTACCTGGAAACAGTGAGGCTATGTTTTCAGACATGCTTTGTTGTCTCTTCTCTTCTAAAACCTGATAAGCCCTTAAAAAAAAAAAAATAATCTGTGGAAAAGAGAAAGGTTAGTCTTGGGGGAACCTACTGATGCACTGATTCCATTGCTGTGAACGTTCTTCCTTCTTTTTAACTGTTTGTTTGGAGTGACCTTAAAACTCACCCACTATTCACCTTCCTGTCACTAAAGAACAGTTCATTGGTACCACAGTGTCCTTTTGAAGTTTCCCTTCTAAAAAACTCCTCATGTTATTTTTTTCCCCCGATTCCTTAGTTCTTTTTCCACAGACTGTGAATTCCCAACCACATTGAGAGCTCTTCCAGCTCTGGGAAAAGAATAGCTGTCTGATTTTCTCCAAGCGTAATGTCTCTATTTGTTGAAGTGGTTTGTTGGTTTTCTGTGGTTTGGATGCTGAAATGATGGATTTTAGACGTTAGTGAAATATCCTGTTACCCTGCATGCAAAGCTTGAAGGACAGCGGCACGACTGTGAAATGAGATTCATTTTGGTGAGATAATATGTTGGGAACGGTCATCTCTGTACGAGGCATTTCAGATGTGAGATGGAGGTCATTTCGTTGTCTTCTGTCATTGGTAAGGAAATGAGTAGATTAATGTAAAATCTTTACGCGATAAATGAGATTGTTAGCCTTGCGGAAACCCCAATTTAAACTTTGAATGATTAGTTTTTGCACAGGTTGCAACCTTGTGTGTGTTAGCTAAAGTTTAATCTAGAAGCTGTTTAAATCTGACAGACGTCCAGGAATGTCCTAATTTTATTCTTAAAATGCAAAAGATATCGGGTTTTAGAATGTGGGTTATAATAAGAATGCATGTATGATACGTTTTCATTTAGCCAGTGTGTTTGTGTGTGTGTAGGTCTATATATTTTTATTTTTATGGACTACAAAGGAAGTGCATCTGTGATTTCTGTTGACTATCGCTTCAGTCATTGGAGTCTCATTGTGAACTGTTATTAACTGTGCTTTACCCTCTCCTGTTTGACTGCAGTGGAGCTCACTTACACACATACACACACCCCATTACATCATCCAGCTGCAGAAGTAAGAACCTCATTTGCCCTGCCGTACCACGGCCTGTCTCTCTCAGACCCTGAGGGAAGAGTGTGGGCTCTCTTCCTCACACACTCATGCATGCAAACAGATACCGAGATACGGAAGTGAACCAAAACCCCGGTCTTCTCAGGTGCTCAGCGAGGTTTAGAAAAAACCACGCTGTTACTGAAACTGATCCCTTCTGACCGGCAACACTGTCTGTAATTCTCCCAGCCTCCACATTTAACCAATACTGACGGTTCTGTTCAGTTTTTCTGTTCAGTCCTGGAGAACACTGCTCAAAATTGCCTTCTCCTATCTTTTTATTCTCCATTACACTCTTAAAAATAAAGGTTCCAAAAGCATGTTTTTGCAGTGATGCCATAGAAGAACCATTTTTGGTTCCCCAAAGAACCTTTCAGTGAACAATTCTAAAAGAACCATGATGAAGGACATTTTAAAAACCTGAAGAACCTTTTTTTGACTAAGGAAACTTTTCTGCATTTGAAAGGTTCCATGGATGTTCAAGGTTCTCCATAGAACCGTTGACGCCAATAAAGAACCTTTATTTTTAAAAGTGTATGTTGTAAATTTTCAGATTCCAGTTGTTTTATCCTAGGGTATTTCGACTGAAGCAGGAAGACAGGGCGGCCCCGCCCTTTTTTAAAAAAAAAAAATAGCCAATAGCGTTTAATTTATATCTGCTTGGGCCAGAGCCATTGAGCTTGGTAAAGCCGCATTTGACAGCTTATGGACAGCAGCTTCAACATATATAGTTAAAGTGTAGGGGGCGGGACGGTAAGGATTCTAGAAAGCATTTGATTGGACAGAAGGTTTGATAAACTAAAGTGCAGGATAAGGTCATCAAAATCATTGACTCATATTGGCGGAAGTGAGAGACTGCAAGTTTTTAATGCTTATATCTTGTAAATGCAAATTTTGTCGTTTTGGAGCATGCTAACTTATAGATAACCTTAAGGCTAACATATTCATACTAAGAGCCAAAAGAAACTTTTATTTTGATTTCTTGGGGACTTTAAATAAATGATTTAAAAATATAATAATATTTATTAACATTTTAAAATATGAATATGAGACATATTATATACATTTTTGTGGTATTTTGTTATAAATCTAATTTGTAATAAATATCATTTTCTTGATTTTAATCGATTCTTATTGTTACAAAACAATATCAATTCTTAAATCAGTTAGTCTAGTCCATTTTCATTTAATGAAGGAACATATTCGTGCACCTCCCATCCAATAAATCGCAATAAGCTTTGTTACTTTTAATATGAAACAAAGTCTCAGATTTTAAATTCTGTCCATTTTATTACAATATTCAAACAATATAGTTTCGGCAGTGTTTAATGTGGTGTGACAGATCGCTGTATCGCGAAGTGCGAAGCGCATGTGAACTGATTATCTCCTCCATTTTATTACCAGTTTAAGCATAAAATAAACATAAACATCCGAAGGTATGTTAAAAGCGAGTACAGCTTACCGAAATCTGTATCCTGTCTCATGTGATCATGGTTGAATCAGTCTTTCAACCATGGAAAGATGTTGAGATAGACGTTTTTCCTGAACGCGGAAGTCACGCCTGACTCTTAACCTAAAGGATGCTTTGCATTTCCGGTCTCCAGTGTTTCTAGTCAAATTAGCGTATATTTTACGATCTGATAATCTAATGTTAAACCTATTAAAATGCTTTTAAAAAGCACATGTCTCCATAGCGCCATCGCTTTGCAATGTCGCAATGACCGTCATTTGTCAGTGCCTCACTCAAAGTTTAATGTGTGTAGACGACACAAAGCTGCCGACGTTAGCTACTTTAAAAACAGATGGGTGCTATTTGAATTCGTAAACAGTTAAACAGTTTAAAAGAAGGAAGAACGTTCACAGCAATGGAATCAATCTGTATCAGTGCATCAGTAGGTTCCTCCAAGCCTAACCTTTCTCTTTTCCACAGATGATTTGAATTCGAGTTAGAATTCGTAATGGCGGCGCTCATCGTTTACCCAGGAAAAAGGTCTATAACAGCTTATAAACAATGTCACATGACCTCACATTTACCTCAGGAAAAAACATTATTCGGTGACCATAAACTCATCAGCTAGAAAAACGAACTTCAGAGACGAGCATTTTGCTAAATATATGGACTATATAACATATTCATTATAATTTGAGTGATTTTTACTCTTCTTCAATGTTTAATTCATATTTCAATAATCAGCCTCCATTTAAATGTTTAAAAACTGAATTGGAGTAGAAATATAATTACGCAATTTTAACTTTATTATTATAAAAAATTCATTGAGTGTAATTTAAGCATTTGTATACAAATCAGTTCATTTTAACCTTCAATATTATAGTAATGTACCAACTGATGTGTATCTTAACTAACCCTAACCTTTCCTTGATAAAATTTGGCGTGATCTGTACTTAATATATATCTAAAATAATCCAAATCAAATTGTGAAAATCGTGTCTCAACCTAGCCCTAGTATTTTGTTTAAACTTGATAGCATTTGTTGACTTTATATAGACGTTGATATTATATAAATAATTTGTAATATCATGAATAATATAAATATGAATTGTAGCTAATATATAATATTAGAACTTAATGTTAATTTCTAAGATATATAAACATGTTTGAATCCTGAATGTCCAAGTCTTCCATACAATAAAATAGATGGGGACCAGGGACTTTAAATGCATCATTAAAGTGGCCCGCACAACTCATGCTTAGTGTTCTATTACTTTTGAAACCATATAATACATTTCTCATAGTACCAGGTTAAAAACAAATGTTCTTTGCTTAAATGTAAGCAGTTTGGGTTTGCTTTAAATAACTTCCGTCATCCAGGAGAAATGTCATACAGGTTTCTAAAGACATAAGGGTGAATAATTTGACGTCTTGTACATTTTTAGATGAGATATTCCTGTAAATTGCTGTGAATAAAATGCAGAAGCTTCTATGTTTTCATTAGATCACGTGGTCTGATACGCACAGTAGCAGTGGTGGAAAAATAAACCTTCCAGTGGGATGTATGGGGGGAAAAAAGAGAAGGGGAGGGAAAGAGGCAGTGTGACACAGAGAAAGGTGTTCATTTGTACAGCGAGCGGCGCTGAGACACCACAGGGAAGCGTTGCAGGAAAATGGATAAATGACATCATCTCTATCTCTCAGCTGTGTGTGTGTGTGTGTAGGAGGGATCGGCTCCTTCAACCATATTTCATGCTTAATTAGCAGCCCTGGGATGGAGGGATAGTGAGAGTGGAATTAAAGACAGCATGTCTCAGCTGAACCATCCATGTCCATAAAAGTGCCATACCTGAGTCTTCCTGCTCTGAAATGGATACTCGTAGTTCACAAAGTAATGCAATATTTTGTATATACATTATTTCTTAATCTATTTACATTTCTTTTAGCTAACCCAGGCAAGAAACAAGAGGGAAAAAGGTAAATTATGTAATCCAAGCTATGTGAGTCTAGGCACTCTGAGAGACCAAAGTCAGTCTGTTGGCTATGCATGACTAACTCAACTTTGGCACAGCCTTGCCAAACCTAGTCAACTCAAACCTGTGAATCACAAAAACAAATGAACAGAAGTGATGCTTCATCCAGGTTGCTGCTGATCTCATGCAAAGCGCTTGAACGAGGTCCAGCGCTCGAGGCGGTATCTGCTCATGCCAAGAACAGAAGAACAAATGATGATGTTTCTGGACTGTCTTTACATTCAGTTAAATACATGTAAAAGAATCTGAGAAGGAGAATGTGAAATTGATATTCATGGGACTTAAATGAACCAGATGCGAACTCGGATTTCCCGCTTGCGCACTGTAGCTCAACAAAACCGAGCATGCACAGTATGCTGCGAACTGCTAGATAGATAGATCAACTGATGATGATGTGCTTGCATGAATTCTAAATTCTGCTCTGCTTTGTTTTTCAGGATTTCGCAGAAATGAAGAGATGAAGGCGATGGAAGTTTTGCCTATTCTAAAAGAAAAAGTGGCCTTCTTGTCAGGTGTGTTGTCGATTCGAGTACTATTTATTACTATAACCGTGTGTACGGTTCCATGACCTGGAAGCACTGTACATATGGTCAACAAGAGTGTGTATCTTCAATACTTCCATTAGAGAAAAGCAAGTGATTTAGTTTAATTGAAGAATGCTCATTACCTCTACACAGAGGAATATTCCAGCAGGATAGTATAGAAACCAATTTCCATCTCAGAGTAAAAAATAAAGATAATTGAGAGTCACACTGTGGTGTATAAAGCTGCAATGCAGAGAAATAAAGCTGCAACTATCTTTTTTTTTTTTTTTTTTTTTTTTATGGAAGCAAGAAAGGCTTTCATAGGATCTGGAAATGACCTGAACCAGACAACATGCTGCACCACATTAGTGTTATTTTAGTATTATTTATGTTATTATAGTATGTGTTTATAGAGGTTAACCAAAATGTGATTTTCAGGGTTGTTGACGATAGCAGTTGTTACAGATCAGGTAGACCGATAACCGATATTTTGAACCGATATTTTGAACCGATATATACACTGCTGCTCAAAAGTTTGGGATCAGTAAGATTTTTAATGGTTTTAAAGATGTATCTTATGCTCATCAAGGCTGCATTTATTTGATCAAAAATACAGAAAAACTGTAATATTATGAAATATTATTTCAGTTAAGATAACTGTTATTTACAATTTAAAGGGGTCATTGGATGCCCATTTTCCAGAAGTTGATATGATTCTTTAGGGTCTTAATGAGAAGTCTGTAATATACTTTGGTTAAAAATTCTCAATGGTAGTGTAAAAATTAACCCGTTCTGAGGGGATTGTTCCTTTAAATGCAAATGAGCTTTGCTTGCCCCGCCCCTCTCTTCTCTCTGTGGAATGACAATCCTGTTTACTTTAGCCGCATTTAGCGCGTTACCTGCAAAACTTGCTAACTAGCATGCTATTAGGAAATCTGATGATGCAGAGATTCATAAAAAAACCTGTATACTCACTTCTGCTGTAGGTGAAGCTGGATTATGAATGATTTGCACGAACATAGATGTATATATGTACATCAGGAGGCGCATTCCCTTCACAAACAAATGTAACCCACTGCATCTTCAGCGGCTCAGATGTCGGAGTAAATGTGATGCCACACCGACAGGCATCTGAGAATGGCTCGATTTGAAAAAGGGGATATTATTTTTACGGATTAATTGAAAACCACTGCATGGATTTTTATCATTATAGGGTAGATGTGTACATACACTGCCAACACGCATTAATGTTCAGACAACGTGTAAAAGTGAACTTTGCATCCGATGACCCCTTTAAAATGTAATTTATTCCTGTGATACAAAGCTGGATTTTCAGCATCATTACTCCAGTCTTCAGTGTCACATGCTCCTTCAAAAATCATTCTAATATGCTGATTTATTATCAATGTTGAAAACTGTTGTGCTGCTTAATTTTACTGCTGTGATGTTTGTTTTTTTTCCCCAGGGTTCTTTAACAAAAGAACAGCGTTTATTTCAAATAGAAATCTTTTGTAACAAAATACCCTCTAAAAGTTTGGCGTCAGTACATTTTTATTTATTCATTTATTTTTTTTAAAGAAATTAATACTTTTATTCACCAAGGATGTGTTAAACTGATAAAAAGTGATAGCAAAGTCTTACATTTGTTAGAAAAGATTTATATTTTGCATAAATGCTGTTCTTTTTAACCTTTTATTCAAGAATCCTGAAAAAAATATTAAGAAGCGCAACTGTTTGCAACATTGATAATAAAAGTAATTAATCAGGATATTAGAATGATTTTCGAAGAATTATGTGACACTGAAAACTGAAGTAATGGCTGATTAAAAATTCAGTTTTGCATCACAGAAATAAATTATATTTTAAAATATATGAATATAGAACACCGTTATTTTAAACTGTAATAATATTTCACAATATTGCTTTTCTTCTGTATTTTTGATCAAGTAAATGCAGCCTTGATGAGTATGTAAGAATTCTTTAAAAACATTAAAAATCTTACTGATCCCAAACTTTTGAGCAGCAGTGTATATATATCTGGTGTAAAAATATAAAAAGAATAACAAGGGCTCTGATAAAAACGTTCTTTAAATGCTTTTAAATTATTTTATTGACAAATCGGTTTTGAAAATCAGCGATGCCGATAACCATTAAAATGCTTAATATTGGAGATAATTGGTCAAGCCGATAACTTGTCAGTCATATTTTTGAATTACCTTTCATTTTAGATTTTGTAAAAGTTTCTAATTTTATGTGCTTTTGTCATTTGTTTTAGTTTTGAATATTTTTGTTTAGCTTCAGTTTATTATTTTAGTTTTAACAATTTTAGTCGTTCAGTTTTAGTACGTTTACTCCTTTTTTTTTTTTTTTTTTTTCCCAACAAATTTTATTCCAGTTAGTTGTTAAAGCAACATTTCTCATTTTTATTTTATTATTTTATAAGTTTTTTTAGTTGCTGTTAAGGTTAAGTTCATATATTCATTAATATGCATATTTAATTTTATTTCAGGTTTAATTTTAACAACGCAGTAATTTTTTAACTGGACCATGTGTCTTTGACCCAAGATGACTTTTACTGAATATTATTGTAAATTCCCCAGATAATTTTAGTCGTTGTGTCATTGTTGCCTGACAGAGGCCATAATTTAATTTAAACTGAAAAGTCTCCTCCTCACTCGCTCTCTGAGCTTCTGTTTGGCTCTTTTAGTCGTACGGCTAACAGACCAGCACTGAAATGACTCAGAAACATAGACTGTCTCCATAGGGATGAGTAACCATCACACACGTCCCATGATACAACAACAAGCACAATCAACAGGTGTGAGTGTGCACTTAAAAAATAAAGAAAGAACAGAGCCTGCAGTGTGAACACCCAGTGCTTTCTGCCTAAGCATGCAGTTATGTGCATTTTATTTATTTATATTCCTGAACGTCAGAGGATAAGATGGATTATCCTATTACAAACACACTCCATTAGTGAGATTCAGCACATTCGCTGGAGAAAATCCTCATGGATATCCCAGCTTCTCAGTGAGTTTGTTGTGCTGGGGTTGAGGCGTTTTGGCTTAGTAACACAACCTGTATGAACTGGAGCTGTGAGAGGAGGATGAGTGGGGAGCAACACAGTGGTTACTAATTTCTGAACTCTAATGAACTTGGGTTTGGTACATGACTGTGACCTGGGTGATTCAAGGAATTGTTATTGGTACAAGCACTGGTTTAAGTTGAATTGTGGTGTTTTTGTGCAGGCCTACATTATCTTCTATTATAATGTTGGTCCACAATTGTTGTTTTTTTTTTTTTTTAAAGGAGTAGTTCACTTCCAATTTACAGATAATGTACTCACGCCATTGTCATCCAAGATGTTCATGTCTTTCTTTCTTCAGTTGTGAAGAAATAGTTTTTGTTGTTTTATTTTTGAGGAAAACATTTAAGGAATTATCTCCATATAGTGGACTTCAGTAGTGCCCGCGAGTTTGAACGTCCAAAATGCAGTTTAAATGCAGCTTCAAAGGGCTCTGCCTAAATGTTTTTTTTCTGGTTCATGACAGTTTAGGGTATGTCGAAAAACTCCCATCTCATGATCTCCCTCGACTTCAAAATCGTCCTACATGGCTGTTTTACCTTTTTTGATCTTCTTTGCATGTTCACTTTGCAAAGA
>JAHKKF010500843.1:0-41061 GCA_019740295.1 Labeo calbasu
CAGAGGGTCGGGGTAAATGTGAACGCAGAAAGAGCAACACAAACAGTCTTTTCAACCACATTATAATCATTATTTCTGTGTTGCAGACATTTAAATAATAGAAGTACTGGGATAAAAGTTTACAGTTTGCGTATAAATGCTTATCCTCTTCCGCCAGGAGGTGGCGACAACTGCCCATTTAAAAAAGTATGTCATTGAATCATTCATTTAGGAGATTTCAATAGTCAAACAAGTCGTAATGAAATGAGACACTGACTCCTTCATTGAATGTTTTTTGTTGTTGTTGTTGTTGTTTAAATGAATATATGTTTTTAAAAGACTTAAGCAATAAACATTTTATCAGAACCACTAGTAAATTACATTATTTTGTTTAGTTTTCTAATCTTTTTTTCTCCAGAATTGTGAGAGAATCATGGTCTCCAATTTATTAAAAACAACTGGGATTCTCAACTTATTCAGAATTGTGAAGCTCTTGTTTAAATGTTATTACTGCATATAATTCATTAAGATGGAAGTTTAATTTCATAAAGTTCAAAATGCACCTACGTTTTTGTTTACATCTTGTCTTTTTCAGTTGAATAAAAGACTATTTTCCCTATATATTTCATCATCGAGGATTTCTTAAGAAACGTTTAAAAATCTCATCTCGTCTCGTGAAACCAGTCTCGTGTCTCGTCTCGTCTCGTAGGATAAGTGTCTTGTCACACCCCTAGTACTAAATGAAAAATAACATGCATTTTGTACGATCCCTCTTATTTTGGTAAAATAATTAACATTTTTAATGATTCTGCAAGGGGGGTGCAAACTTTTGACCTCAACAGTAAGTAACACCAAACAAAACTGCTCATTTATAGTTACTCTCAGCAACTATTTATAGTTCTCATAAACCTCTTTGGACATACTTAAAGGAATAGGTCACCCAAAAAATAAAAATTTGCTGAAAATTTAGCATTACAGGAGAAACTCACCAATGGATCCTCTGCAGTGAATGCATTCAGAAGTCCAAACAGCTGATTAAAACATCACAACAAATCCAAAAATAATCCACACAACTACAGTCCATCAATTAACTTCTTGTGAAGTGAAAAGCTTAATTTTTGTACGAAACAAATCCATCATTATGACATTTTAACTTTAAACCATCATTCCTGGCCAAAAGGTGAGTCCATATCCATAATAATGCTTCCTCTGGTGCATTCCAAATCTGTTGTGATGAAAAAACTAATTCATCTACATCTTGGATGGCCTGAAGGGGATTACATTTTCAACAGATTTTCATTTTTGGAGGACCTACTCCTTTAAGTATTTAGAACGGACACATTAATTAAACATTAATTAAATGACATAAGCTGGTTCAAAAATCAGATAACTGGCATCAATAATAAAAATCCACATATAATTATTTTAAAACAGAAAACCTAAAAAGTATAATTAAAATTCATCCAATGAGCATTTTATGATTTTCATAAAATTTACTTGGAGCCAAAGTCATCTTTTCAGTACAGGCCCTTTGGTCCTGTGCCTCAAGAACTCCTGGAAAGTTCAGTCTTAAATGAGTGACCTTATCATCTTTATACTGCACTAAGTGAAGGGACAGGAAAAGAGAGATAGAGTAAGGCTGTGTGAGAGAGGTGTGCCAGGATGGGATGGTTGATAGAGAAAGAGAGAGAAAGAGAGAGAGAGGGAATAGAGTGGGAGGGCCAGAATTACCATGGAATAAATAACACGGCTGCCAGCAGATAACAGACCAATTCAATCTCTCTTTCTCACCCGCTGGCGAAAAGCAAAACAGAACATGGGATGCCTTCCAACGTCACCGCAGTAAAAAGCTCTCAGTTTCCTCTCTCGCTTGCTCTGCCTCTCGTTGACAAGCCACATCTTTTTCACATTGGCTTTACATATTAACAAAGTCGTCTTTGTGAGGGTGTCATGATTTTCATTTACATACATACACTCTCGTCTGGCTCCGATCCCCCAACTGTTTGGTTACATCACACAAACCTCAACAAAAGCATCTACAAAACTGTTACAAATTCTCCAGATTGTCAGGGAGTGTTCAGCCAAACACAGAGAGCAACAACCAAAATGCTGTAAAGAAAATGTTTTTCTTCACTCTTATCTAGTAAAGCCAAAAAATTCTGTTTTCAAACACAACATTTGTCTTATAATAGGAATTTGGTGTAAACGAATAAAAGAAAATTTGCCCAAAAATTTGCTCACCCTCAGACCATCCAAGATGGAGATGAGTTTGTTTCTTGCTCACCAGTGGATCCTCTGCAGTGAATAGGTGCCGTCAGAAAAAGAGTTCAAACTGCTGATAAAAACGTCACAGTAATCCACAATTCACGCGATTCCAATCCATCATTTAAAGTCTTGTGAAGTCAAATATATATATCATCGAGACGTTTTTAGCTCTCTATCCATATTATTGTTTTCTCCATTAAAAAAGTAGGCTTGCCTGAATCAGGAGACAAATATGTGACCCTGGACCATAAAACCAGCCTTAAGTAGCACGAGTATTTTGTAGCAATAGCCAAAAATAGACACCTGACTCACAAAAATTGCCCAAAATTGCCCAAAAATTGCTACTATGGGTGAAAATGATCAATTTTCCTTTTATGCCAAAAATCACAGAATAATATTAAGTAAAGATCATATTCCATGAAGATATTTTGTAAATTTCCTACCTTAAACATATCAAAACTTCATATGGTCAACTTTAAAGGTGATTTTCTCAATATTTAGATTTTTTTGCACCCTCAGAGTCCAGATTTTCAAATATTGTTTGATGTATAAATCTCAATTTTAAAAAATGAACCCTTATGATTGGTTTTGTGGTCCAGGGTCGCATATGCACAATTCACACACTGTTTACAAGCGTAAACAGTCCAAAACAGTTCTAAACAATTAAATAGTATTATAGATTATGGACTAGTATGTTGGTCCAAAGCGACAATTTAAAGTTTTCAAGACATTACTTGATGGACTGAAATCATATGAATTACTTGGGGATTATTGTGATGGTTTTATCAGCTGTTTGGACTCTCATTCTAACGGCACCCATTCACTGCAGAGGATCCATTGCTGAGTGATGTAATAGAAAACAGAAACAAATTCTTAAACATCTTGGATGGCCCAAGGGTGTAAATATTCAGCAAATTTTATTACTTTAATTTTGAATGGTTAATACATAGTCGCAATGGGGCAGATGAAGGCTGGTGGCCCTGAGCTCAGCTCTCCAGATGCATTGTGGAAAAAGACAGCACTCAAGCATAAAGCCATTCATCCCGTTTACGAATCCGCCCCATAATTTATGACTGCTGCATATGAAACCTGTGCACCATTTTCTAAATGCACACATTATAGTGCTTGGTAAATCAACATGACTGCTAACACAGGACACTGTGTACAAGCCATTATAACAAAACTGCAGCCTTGTAAGTGAAACTTGCACAACACAATCTCATATAAAACAACTTATATACATTATGTACTATTCTTGAGTCAAATGCTGGAGGTTACAGCACTATGAACATTTTGTATTGCAAAACAAGAGTACATGCAATGTGGAGCACTATTAAGGATGGTGAAGATTTATTTAAAAGTCTGACTGATGTCTTTTCATGCATATGCTGTGACAGGTTGCTCTTATGTCACCCTCTGGATATATTGTGATAGACGTGTGACTGTGATAATCAGGAGGTGTGTCAATCTGACTGAGATTGTGCAGTTTCTGAGACAGGTGCAAAGTGGGAAATATGACCAGCAAAACGTCAAAGCAATTACAGAAATGTGACCTATTTCCTCTTCCAGACATATGCCGAAACAAGACCAACCTGCTATTCAAACGCAATACATCTGACATCCCTTCACACTTCCAACAAGCCATCTATTTGTTCGTCAGCTTAATTGAGCAGAAAACACAAAAAGCTGTGACTGATGAGGCCTTCGATTTATAATAAGTGGCTGCTTTTTGTTGCCATTGTATGCTTTGTCATTTATTGTGGGGACTGGTGGGACATGTCCTCTTTTCATCATGTCCTAATTAATCTTTTCATGAAATAAATTCTAATCACCAATTTGGTTTAATTAAATACTAATAATTAGTAAAAATAATAAGTAAAATAACTAATAATTGTTCAAATCAAAATTTAAAAACTCTAATAATAAATAGTAACTTACAATCCAAACAGAGTAAAAGAAAGCAATTGTTTTCCCCATTTCTACACAAACTACTGTCCTGCAGTTGTGAGGTAAGAAAAAGTCAACGCACTCCATCTGACCCAACCGCCCTCACCACTTTTAAAACAAAGTGACAGCCATGGATGTATGTTACTAAATTTTAGGTGTTGATTGTTTGACATTGGTGTTGTTTTGAAATCATGTCGCAATTTCCAATTTCTCGGTGAGGGAGGCCTCGGTTCTGTTGGCATGAAGGTCAAGGTCCACAACAATACAGAGATACATCCATCTCACGCTGTCTGTCTCGTTACGCCTGAGAGCTCTTGACTCATCGGCCCATGTCGAATGAGAGGTGCGATCAGGAACAACGGTGTTTTTCATGTCTGTTATTCTCGCCTCGCCCTTTCTTTATTGTGTTTTTTAGAGCCTTGCATCACTTTTTTTTCAGGCTGTGAACTGCAGAGAGGGGCGTCTCTAAGCTTACTGACCCTCGCCACACAAGGCTTGACAAAATTAAGAGAAAAGAAGATACCAGCATTCCGCTCCACGAACCGATCCCCTGCTGCGAGTCCACTGGGAGAAGCACGGCGGCGCCTGCACTTTAAAAACGGACAGACTGGAAGAGGCTGCTGACCTGAAACTGCCCGAGATCCTTCAGGGGATCTAACACAGAATGACAAAGAGAATGAAGGTGCGATTACATTAGCCACATTTGGGTGAAATTTCATGTCTAAAAAAGGTAGTGTAGTGAGGCATGAAGAATTTGTGTGATTAACTTGAACCCCATGCAGAATCTATGTGGAAAAAGGCTAATTGCTATGGAAATGATTGGATTGTGAGCACAAACTTGGACTCAGTGAAGAGTCTTCTTTCTGTTTAAGATCTGAACATACACCAGTGTCAAAAGTTTGATTGACAGCATTAAATCTATTAGAAACAAAATTAAAAATAGGAGTTATTAGAGACCAAAATATACAATAGTACAGATTTTTCCATTTACTGTATCCTGTGCACCCGTGTTCTGCTTCTCATTAAGGCCACGATATACTTCTTATTCGTTCTTTGTTTAAAGGGAAAGTTCACCCAAAAATCAAAAAGTTCTTAATTCTTAATTTACCCACCCTCATGTCATTCGGAACCTGTTTGAGTTTCTTCTATTGAATACAAAAATAGATATTTTGATGAATATTAGTAACCAAACAGTTGACAGTAGCCACTGACTTCCATACACGCTAAAAAATGCTGGGTTAAAAATGACCCAACTTGGGTTATTTGGCAACCCAGTGCTGGGTAAATATTGGACAGAACTCATGCTGGGTTATTTTGACCCAGCTGGTTGGGTTAAATGTTTTTTTACCAAACATGCTGGGTTATGTTATTTAAGTGAACTATTGTTTACAAATTGTTATATTGCTGGCTTAAAATGGACTGGAACTTATAAAAAACACACAAACAGAATTACTAGAGGCGATAGCAATAATCAAAAGATGAACATTTATTTTTAATCAAGAACACATGGACAAAATACAAGACCAGTTTAATTTATTTGGGTGAATACATCATAGTTTACAGTGTTATATACATTTAAACTCATTTAACAAGCATTTTAGACATAAATAAAATATAACATTTAAAAGTAACATCTTAATTTTAGTGTATTCAACCGTTCTCTGTAATCGCTTTTCACCGAAATAGTACTAATTTTTGTGCCGATGTGTTGCTGAAATCTGAGCAGGTGAAAGGGGTGCTGTTTGCGGGGGAAGTACGAACTTCAGAGCCCGGCCTCACGTTTCACTCGTAGTGAAAAATGCTGTGACTAACTCCAAAACCTCCCCATAAATGAACAGTAATGACATTAGAGAACATATTTTAACATCAAATTAAATTAAACTCAGCACTATAACGCACTATAGCACTATAAAATAACCTAGCAGTAAAAATGACCCAGCAGCTTAGTTACAGAAAAACTACCCAGCACCTTGGTTTAAAAAAAATGTAAGAATAACCCAATAAAATGACCCAACAAGTTTAACCCAGCATTTGGGTTAAAAAAAAAAAAAAAAAAACTAACCCACACCAGGGAAAAAAATAATAAAAACAACCCAACAAAATGATCCAATAGCTGAACCCAGCATTTATGTTAAAAAAAATGTTTAGCATTTTTTAGAGTGTAGTATTTTTTCCCACACTATTTCAAGTCAATGGATTCTTTCAACTGCTTGGTTACAAATAATATCTGCTTTTGTGCTCAGCATAAAAAAAGAAACTCGTAAAAGTTAGCTAAGTAGATGTTTGCACAAGCTCTGTAATTCGGCAGTCAAGTTGTGTCACGTTTATTTATATAGCACTTTATACAACAGACTGCTTTGAAACAATCAGCTTTACAGTATTAAACATGAAAAAACGGTGCCAGTGTCTTTTAATTAGAATTACAACTTCAATTTCTACTATAAATCAGCTCTTCAGTGTGTTCATGTCTTGTGGATGCCTTACCTCAACAGACTGAATAGAAGAAATGAATCAGAGTAGATTTCCACGTCAAAGAAGACAGAGAATTCTTCATTCTTTGATTTTGCTTGAAGTGTATTGGAGCCTTTATAGTCTAATCCTTGCATTAAAAATCGTTCTGTAAATAAATTCATAAATGGGCATTAATTATATTTGTCGAAAAAACTAATTTCAAGCATTTAAGCATAAGCCTTTAGATCAAAGTGCTTTTATGATCATAAGAAGTGTAAATTTAGTCAAGTGGGTCCAAATTTTGACTGGTAATGTAAGTCATTGGTGGTCAAAGTAATAAATGATGTTTTATATGTTCTCTGTAACCTCCCTCATCGCCTTCTCTCTCTGGCAGAAAATTAAGTCAAGTTAACAAGCACTATCAGTGCAGATCAGGGTGAATGATTAGCTAACTCATAATTTTCTCTCCTATAATGATCTTTCATCCCACCTCTCTCTCACACAGACACACACACACACACTTTCTCTCAATCAGGCCAGCATGCCACACTCACACATTCACAATTTAATGAATGGTGCGGGAAACCACTTCCAAAACCTCAATTAGTGTACAAATAATTCAAATATATGGAAAATTAGCAGCTTGCAGAAAGTGGTCAGTTTCATTTTCCACATAAAGGTTTTACTTCAAGTACGGGCAATCAATTATTTTCATTTTACATTTGAAGGTCACATTAAAACTGATTTGGAAACTAGGCATGACTAAACTGTACTGCAAACCACAACCATAAACAGGGATAAATAAAAGCTAGTTAACACACAACCCCAAACAAGAACAAATATGTTTAAAAATGTAGATATACACACAAGAGGCTTTTCTAGTCTTTCATAAGCATTAAGGCAATGTAAAATGAATTATAAAGAGACATATTTTCAATGTAGGATGTGGAGGGAAAACTTTCTTTTCAACATGACAGCACCAAAGAGTTCGATCTGTTCAACATCTAGTAACTTCAGGAGCAGAATTTTCTTCAGTACTATTGAGTAGCATTAATGTAACTATGGGCTACAAAGACTTCACATGACAAAGCACTAGCAGAATTTTCTCAGAATTACTTTTCAAAAAAAGTTGCCTACTGTGACACTGCCATATACACTATAGTGGTAGAGATGGTATCAGATGGTACTACTACCACATACTCTGTTATATGCACAATGGAAGCTGAATGATTACACTAGTCTTATCAGGACTCAAAAATAAGGATTTTTTGTAGTTCCAACCTTTCTTTGCCTCACCATGAAAAACAAATCTGATGTTTTGTTTTTGTTTTGTTTTTTTCTGGGAAATACGAGACAAAACATTATTGATAAGTTTGCACTGACCATTTGAAGACTCTCACAAGAAATTTCAGTTTATATACCCTGGTGAAAAAACCAGCATATGCCGGTAGGTATGTTTTGGTGCTGGTTTAAGCTAGTCTTTAGCTGGTTTATGCTGGTCCTTTGCTGGTTGATGCTGGTTCTTGACCAGCAACATGACCAGCATTAACCAGCAAAGGACCAGTAAAAACCAGCATCAAAACATACCTACCAGCATATGCTGTTTTTTTCACCAGGGTAAAATAATCTACATTAGCTTGCTACGTAAAACTATCAGCAGAATTAATTAGCGATATCAATGAATGTATTTCAATGGCAATTTACAGTTTTTTCAATCAACCTAAAGCTCTCACAACAGATTATGCATCAAAAAATCCTTATGTTAAGCTAACGAACACTGTAAGTTAGTCCAGATACACGTCCAAAACACATCAAAATAATCATTTTTCGTGTAATAGTGTTTGGTTGTGAATTGACTTTACCTTCCGTACAGAGTTCTCTTGGCATATATTGCAATTGTTGTTTGGTTTGGTATGGGGGCGCCGCGTTTTTAAGACGTCATGATAAGTTAAAATTAGTTTAAATCGCGTCTGGCTAACCACCACAAAAAACGGGTTCTATGTGAACAGGCCTCTCAAAACAATTCAGTGCTTGAGTGAATGAACTATCCGAATGATTCAGATTGAATCACGAACCGATTCAGACCGTTACTAGCCATTTTGCTTGATTATTTGAAAAGAACGGATTCTGTATTTTTTTGTCTTTTCACATTTTTAAAATCTTAAAATCCATCCAAAATATTAAACATTTAAAAACTATGATGAAAATGATATGATGAAAATGATTTTCATTTCCATCATAACATAGAATTCTGCAGCTAATAACGGTTTCTCGAACGTTATTTTTAGGAGACATGTTATGTTCAAGGTAATTATTTTCTAAATCCTAGTTATGAAAGTGGCGAGACAAGAGAGTCATTTTATTCCAAAAATGTTTCAAATGTCATTCTCTTCACAGAGTGCTGTTAAACACAAAAACATGAGAAGTGGAAATTACTCTTTGCTGGAAATGTTCATTGTGTTTCAGAAAAATAACACAGTGCTTCTCCTGTGATTCATTTTTAGCCTACAGTAAACATTGATGGACAATGTTAGAGAATAAATTAAACTGTGAAAGTTTGAGAGTTTATTTTACAAAAAGTACACAAGGCCAAAAGTGGCCACATAAGAAACACCCATAAACAACCTGTGTCTAATTAGCCAGTTAGTAAAAGTATTCCTTAGATTTTAGCAATTTGTGAATTATTAATTGGTGCTAATAATAAATATACTTCCAAGCCACTTGCAAAAAATAATTTCTTGGTACATTATAACTGTTTATCAGATGCAGAAGGGCAGCATGTCGAAGTTCAATGTGTGTATCTCAGCAAATGAGTTAGGACTACTGAGCCTCACATGCACTTTATTATAAATTGTGAGGAAATCTGATGAAACCTGGTGTGAGTTTAATGTTTAATAGCCTACCACAAAGTGTTTTTTCTCATCACTTTAGTTCCCTGATTTTGTTTGTCCTTCACTACATCCCACAAAAGAGCACGAAACATTCAAAAATGCATCCAGAATTGAGACTCTGTGTGGACAATAACAAAATCAGCGGATTTTGAGTTCAACTTGTGTACCTGGGAACTTTTCCAGAGTTCAAAACACTGGAGGAGGTGATGAAAACATTAGTAACCCAGATAATGATGAGTAATATTTTCAGCAGCTGCACATCCCCGTGTGTGCAAGTAGCCTCGGGTTGATAACAGATTTTGGACACAAAGTTCAAGATGTAATTGAATATATTTCTAATTTTGTGTATTGCACACTATTTTTTTAAATGCCGCCCTGTGGATATGTTGTGCTTGTGCAATATGAACATTTTCTAAAAGCACAGTCTCGTCAACCGTGACACAGATCTGCTCAGTATTAATAAGATTTGCATTAAACACAACAGTCTGACTTTTTTTTCCAGAAATTGAAGATTATTCCAGAACATAAAAACGCATAACGACTGCAAAGTTACAGCTACAGTGATGTAAAACTCCAAAGTCGTGACTTTAGCATGCCAGATAAACAGTTTATTCCATTTGAATATTTTGTGTCTCTCTCGTTAACAATCATGACCATATTCTACATTTGAAAAAGCACTGAGAAGCTTCCACTCCAGCCTGCTTCTTGCAAATGCTAGTTGCCTAGCAATGCAATCGCTGATTTTATGGTCTGTGAAGTTCGCAAGAGCCAGAGAGAAAGAGACAGACTGAGAGAGAGAGATATCGAGAGATAGCGAAAGAGAGAGACTAAATGGATAAAGAAAGACAGAGAGACGGGGGTGGGAAAGCATTTGAATATTATTTCAAGCGATTTTCTTTTAAATCTGATACTGATAAATCCAGAGAGCACTGTACGATGACTATATGATATGGGAAACATGTAACATATTGATCTGTTTATTTGCATGTTCCGAGGAACACTGGAGCCGATTTGTCTTCATCTGTAAGCTACGTCAGGATCTATTGTATGTACCCATAACTTCAAAATGGGCTGAACAGACATGATATAATATAGAGATCTCGAATCTGCTCCATTCCAGGTCTGTGTCTTTGTCTTTACGACACATGAGACCTTACGTTCTTTCCTTCGGCACATACGCGGAGCGAGTAAGAGACAGAAAGAGCTCATCTTAGATCCTAATCTCCCAAGGCTCGCCTCCACGAGGAAGTTCTTTTTAACCATCCTACAGTTTTCCTCTCTTATCGTTTCAGCCTCCCTGTACCACCTCAGAGAAGAGCCAAGTTCAAAGCACCATTCAAAAGCCGCCGCTGTAAAAGAGAAGCAGGAAATCTAATTAGTATGAGCGACAAAGAAATTAAAATAACCTGAGCTGTATTCGTGGCACTGAGGTTATGGACATCGCCGCGCTACAGGCTGAATATTAAAAAAGGCCTTTTCTGTATCTGACAGAAGAGTTCTGACTCAGGTGACAGAAATCAGGGCTGGTGATTTGTCCAAAAGGCCTGGATCATCTTCCGTTTAGTTTGATGAAGTATTATAACCTAGGGCTTATCATGTTGAGGAATATAAGAGAAATCTTGGCTTTGGTTATTGGACTATGAGCTGGTTTCTTACCAGGACACAATAGCGTTTTGCACACTTGAAATAGTTAACCCATTCTATACCCCAGGTAAATGGAATTTTGGGTGTTTGTTTTTTGCAATTTAAGCCCTATTCAAACGGGATTACTTTTACATGGAGAGGTGGGGTTAAGTAAATTCTAGTCTCATCCGAATGTGCCATCTCATTATTCATTACAAACAATGTCAGTAAAAATTACAGCGAATTTTACCTTCCATATAAAAGTTGGGAAAAATTACCTCAGGTAATGCTAATCCAGTGCTAGTAGACCAACTAGTCTCTCTCTTTTTTTCCATATATATATATATATATATATATATATATATATATATATATGTATATATGTAGTTGAGGCCAAATGTTTACATACATTTACATACATTTACTTGCAGAATTTGCAAAATGATAATTATTTTACCAAAATAAGAGGGATCATACTGAACGCATATTTTTTTATTTTGTACTGACCTTAATAAGATATTTCACATAAAATGTTTCCATATTGTCCACAAGAGAATATAATAGTAAAATGTATTAAAAAATGACCCTGTTTACATAAAAGTTCACATACGCTTGATTCTTAATACTGTGTTGTTACCTGAATTGTTGCTCTTAATCCATCGTTTTTCCATCAGTGAACATTTGAAGCTTCTGTAATAGTTGCATATGAGTCCCTTAGTTGTCCTCAGTGTGAAAAGATGGATCTCAAAATCATACAGTCATTGTTGGAAAGGGTTCAAATGCACAAAAAATGCTGAAAATCCAAAGAATTTGTGGGATCTGAAGGACTTTTCTGAAGAACATCGGATAGTTTAACTGTTAAGGACAAACAAGATAGACAAGACAGACAAACAACTATCACTAACCAAAAATCACAGCTGTGGATCATTCAGGTAACACAGTATCAAGCGAATGTAAACTTTTGAACGGGGTCATTTTTATAAATTCAACTATTATTATTTTCTCTTGTGGACTATATGTAAACATCTTTTATGTGAAATATCTTAATGAGGTCAGTACTAAGTAAAAATAACATGCATTTGTATGATCCCTCTTATTTTGGTAAAATAATTAACAATTTGCAGATTCTGAAAGGTGTATGAAACTTTTGACCTCAACTGTACACACACACACACACACATATACATACAGTATGTATGTCTATCTATCTCTCTGTCTGTCTATCTATCTATCTATCTATCTATCTATCTATCTATTTATCCATCTTTATGTATATATATAGGTCTGGTTGAAAGATTGATTAGTTAATTAATTATATATATCCATACAATTATAATATGTCATTACATAATAGCCTAATGATCCTGTTTATGGGTAATATTTCATATTCTAATCTTTTATGTTGTTATTCTTATTAGGTGATGGTGTTGAATAAATTGAGTTACCCCTCCCATCTCTGGTATTTTTACTGCGATTTCTAATTTTGGGGCGACTTGGCTGTTTATATTACAGACGTCCTGCGGTAAAAATTACACTACCTCATCTACCCTTGTAAAACTGATCCTGTCCGAATAGGGCTTTACCCTGGTTTTAACAATGAATCCTGACATTTCACATTGTACTTTCATAAATCTGGGTTCTGGGTTGATGTTCTTATTTGCATATTTGCGACGTCAATGTCATTGATTGGATGAATACGTTACATGGCTCTAGGGCTGAATGGACTTTTTCGGTGGACTATAATTGTAAGAATACAACAGACTCTTCTTCACTTCACTTTTTCCGTCATCATTTGACATTTTTTCCCTCAAATGCTTATTTTCTACAAACAAATTATGTAGCGGCAAGCTCAAACCAAATATACTCTGTGCCATCTTCGTTGAAACATAAATGTAAGTCTGAATTTACTCTTGTTTTCTCTGCTGATTCTGTGAGTCGTTTGTTTGCGAGTGAATTATTGACATTTCCTTTTTGACAGCCCACAATTTTCCAGTCAGCACTTACGGAGACTGTAAAATCTCAGCAAGTACTGGAACAGCCATTCCAACACTCTCTTATAGACTCTCTAGGATCTCCTCAAATGCACGAGAAATGATGAGGGAGTTTTTTAAGTTACAAAATGTTGTGAAATACCAACTATATTTGAAAAATACATTGTATGTATTTTGGATTTTGCATAAATGTATGCATGTTCACATTTTTCTTATGAGATCAGGCTGACAAAAATGTCAGCAAGCAAGCAAAGGTGAGAAGGGGCTTTGATATCACATGACCCCATAGGTGTTTTGAGCTGGTAAATATGGGCTGTTGTTGATTTCCATATTTAATTTGCATCCTTTTTCTTCCTTAGTCTCAGGCTGGAAGAAAACATCAAAATAAACGAACAATGCTGCCATGCACATTACAGGCTTGCACACAGCAGGAGTGTCACACACGCATGAATGCGTTTACAAAACTGAACAGTAATTTGAGAACTGCTACCATAGTCAAGAGAGATTCAAGAGACACTGAGCAATTAAACATGAAAAAAAACTCTCTTATCTCACTTTCCTCCTCTACTGTTACCTCTCACTTTTTATCCATTGCTGTCATGTCTCCATCTCCTTCACCACTTTTGTCCAGATTCACTGTTCTTCTTCACTTATACCATGTCTCATCTCATCCTGCATTCTCATTTCTCAACATGCCTTTTCACTGTTTAGGACAAAAGACAAACAAAATCATTCCTTTTCAATTAGTTCGTCTGACCCACTGTGTTGTCTCCAAGACTTTGTTTGTGAGATGAAAAAAAAAAAATTTTTTTTTTCTTTTATAGTTTTGTCTAACTTCATTCTAAACTCTAACAGTAATGAATTCGTAGGCCAGAAATATTGATTTATACTGTTTAACACTGTAGCCACAAGGACATCCTATCATACACTATCAGATAAAAAGGTACAAAAGCTGTCACTGGGGCTTTGGCCTTTCAAGAGATACTGAAATGTACCGTTTGAGTACTAATATATACCACAATAAATGGTGTATTTTTTGTATATTAAAATTTCAGTAAAAAATATTGGTGGTCATTGTTCTGTAATTTTACAATCATCTTTTATTGACGGCATAAACAGAATCACGGCTGCTTCACGCACGTCCTGATTTTGCTGAGTTAGATGTGTTCCTGGGTCAACATATTTTGTTGACCCAGGAACAACATTTTAATCCAAAAATTTAATCTTGACCACATCCCTACACCTAAACCTAACCTTACCCATGGGTAATCCCTAAAATCAGAGGAAATAATAGATGAATGTCACTAATGTACAAGCACCAAACACTGACTGTAAGCCTAAACTTCACAAAAACTATAAACTGATTTTTCAGATCTGATTGGTTAATCACAATGTTGTTCCAGGGTCAACAAAGATGCTGATCCAGGAACATGTAGTACTTGATAAAATCAGGTTCTGCGCTGCGCCACAACAAAACGTTCATAAGTCTACCACTAGGGGGCGAATCGTAACAGTTGTTTTCAGGGGTCACAGACTGTGAAATGTGACTTCACAATCCCACTTTAATATTGTCCTGTCTAAATTCCCTTAACAAAATTCTGCCTTGATTCAACATCTCCTTTCAAACCCTCTCCAACTCCATTTCACTGCTTGAGCACAGACAGAAAAGCTAAAATTAGCAACTGCAAAGCATGCCTGCAAAGCAATCTTTTAAAGATTGTACCCAGTAGTTAAATCATTACCAAAGAAATGATATTGCCTGCTGTAGAGCTCACCTAGTTCAGGGTGGCGTGATGATATTTAAATCACAAGATTTGCTTTTAATTATACACGTTATGTAAAAGTGAAACCCGACAATGAAAGTTCCTCAGTGGCAAAGCAAAAACTGCAGCTATCAGCTGTGATTTATTTCAGTCACAAGATTAAACACTGCACTTCGAAAAAGTGTGTCATTGCCAGCTGGTGATTTCAGACTGATCTCCAGCTTAGATGGCGCATTAGTCACCTATGACCTTCACACACCATCTAACATCTTTAGATCCAGAAGTGTTCTTTGGTGGCTGGTTCTTTCTTTCTTTCTGTGTCTGCCTGAGGATTTTTTCTTCATAATGCGGACTGAAATATATGCAGAGATACCCTGTACTATTTATTAATCAGAGAATGTGGATAAATTCAATCTCCTGAACATCGAAACATAACACACATACCTCCGTTTGATCTTTTCCAGCATTCTGACATTGCTTAAATCATCTTTTTTATTAGTTTGTACTGTTGAGGTGCACTTATAATGTTATCAAGATTTTTACATCAAAAAACATAAGAATTTAGAAGTAATAGTATATTTTCTGTAAACACCCACTGCTATGATTGGCTAACAGTTGTGTGTGATTGATGGCCTACATCCTTCACAGATGGACGCTGCTGTGATTTAGGTTAAAAACGCATAAATACTCAGTACATATCAAACGATCTGTACAGACAAAGCAATAGACCAAATTGGAGTTAACATCACAGTTATGTCACTTGCAACTTTGTGCGCATTGTAGTGGCAGAAAAACACTGCCAACAAGTGGAGTGAAACGGGTAAAATCCATGGAATAAGAAAAAAATGGTGCCTTTTGATGCCGGAATTGGAATGCAAATAATTATTTGAGAATACTGTCATCAAAGAAGCCATTTGAAGTTAATCGCAGATGTTTAAACGGACAGATTATGGATGAAAACGGTTATGATTACTCTACTTTTAAAGCATAAATTTGATTTAAACAATTTGTCTACATAATATTCACATATGCTGTTTGTAGGGGACCTATTACTATTAAAGGAGAAGTCCACTTCCAGAACAACAATTTACAGATAATGTACCCTTGTCATCCAAGATGTTCATGTCTTTCTTTCTTCAGTAGTACAGAAATTATGTTTTTTGAGGAAAACATTTCAGGATTTTTCTCCATATAATGGACTGATATGGTGCCCCGAGTTTGAACTTCCAAAATGCAGTTTAAATGCGGCTTCAAACGATCCCAAATGCGGTTGTAAACGATCCCAGCCGAGGAAGAAGGGTCTTATCTAGCGAAGCGATTGGTTATTTTCATAAAAATAATACAATTTATATACTTTTTAATGTCAAATGCTCGTCTTCTCTTGCGCTTCCCCACCTCTGTTTTTGTCCTGTTCATGACAGTTAGGGTATGTTGAAAAACTCCCATCTCATGTTCTCCCTCAACTTCAAAATCGTCCTATATCACTGATGTTCACTTTACAAAGACTGGGTCGGTACTTCTGCAGTGATGTAGGATGATTTTGAAATTATTTTTGAAGTTGAGGGAGAAAATACAATCAGAGTTTTTCGACATACCCTAACTGTCTTGAGCCAGAATGCACAGAGTTCAGGGAGAGTAAGACAAGACGAGCGTTTGAGATTAAAAAGTATTTAAATTGTATTATTTTTATGAAAATAACCGATCGTTTCGCTAGATAAGACCCTTCTTTCTCGGCTGGGATCGTTCACAACCGCATTTGGGATCGTTTGAAGCTGTATTTAAACTGCATTTTGAAAGTTCAAACTCGGGGCACCATATCAGTCCATTATATAGAGAAAAATCCTTAAATGTTTTCCTTAAAAAAACAAAATTCCTTTGTGACAGAAGAAAGAAAGACATGAACATATTGAATGACAAGGGAGTGAGTACATTATCTGTAAATTGTTGTTCTGGAAGTGGACTTCTTCTTTAACATTTTAAATAACATTTATTTATTTCATCTCACAATTCTGACTTTTTTCTCACCGATTCTGACTTTATAACTTTTATAACAATTCAACTCAATAATAGTGAGTTTGTCAATTCTCAGGGGAAAAAGAGAGAGTTGAGGGTAATATAGAGAATGACAAGCTGTTTTTTCTTATTAGAATTGTGAGATTTAATCTCAGAATTGCGAGGATAAAGTCAGAATCTTAAATATAAACTCAAATTTACCTTTTCGTATTTTTGTATTTTTTTATTCCATAGCTCCATAGACTGCCACTTGAAAACGTCTTGGTTACGTATGGTAACCCTCATTCCCCGATGGAGGGAATGGAGACGTTGTGTCAAGTGTACGACACTAGGGGTCGGTCTTGGGAGCCCAAACACCTCTGACAACTTTGAGAAAAGTAAAAAGTAAAGAGTGAAAATATGTTAGTGAAATGGTCCCAGGGGAGACTACCAAAATCTCAGAACCTAGAGACAGGAATGTCACAGAGAAATATAGGTGGAAATTACACACATGGGGCCGCATGAGGAGCCACTACATATGGGGGCACTAATCCAACCAAGAGTTTGCAAAAAGCCACTTACCTTGCGTTGGATTCTTATAGTGAGTTCCTCCGCCGAACTTCAGCTATGTCCAGAAGTGCCAAACGATGGAAGGGTTGTTCAGGGTTCACGTCAGGAAACCTACTGATTGTAAGGAAGCATATTCACCATGAGGGGAAGTGCTATGGCAAGCTCTACACCTGTCCAGTGTCCTGAGTCGAAGAGCTTGCGTTCAAGACTCTAGCAGACACTGGTTCCATGCGTAGGTTGTAAAACCTGGCAAATGTGTTAGGTGTAGCCCAACCTGCAGCTCTGCAGATGTCTGTTAAAGAGGCCCCATTTGCAAGAGCTGCTGAGGCAGCGACACTCCTGGTCGAGTGGGCTCTCACTCCCAGTGGGCAGGGTAAACCTTTGTTTGGAGACAGCCTTCCCCTTCTGCTGTCCTCCATAACAGACAAGGAGCTGCTTGGAACGTCTAAAAGATTGAATGCGTTCCAGATAAATGCGCAGGGCACGGACTGGGCATAATAAGGTTAGGTTGGGGTCACCTTCCTGAGAAGGGATAGCTTGCAAGGTAACCACCTGGAGGACAGAGAACAAGTTCTTCTGATAGCCCCGTTCTGGCCCAACAGAACCTGGTTCTCGGACCTTGTGCTCCTGTCATCAGCCCTCCCTGGCACATTCCTCTGAGGAAGGACCTCCTTTCTCAGGGGAAGGGCACAATCTGGTACCCACGCCCAGATCTTTGGAACCTCCACCTATCGTCCTGCGAATGCCCACCTCTCTGCAAGGGCAAGGGGCAAGGCCAGCCTCCGCAACCTTCGTAAAGACGCGGGGCGACAAGGAGAGGCCGAAGGGAAGAACCTTGTACTGATAAGCCCGTCCTTCGAAGGCAAACCGTAGGAACGGCCTGTGTCTTGGAAGGTTCCAGACATCGAAGTACGCATCCTTCAGGTCTATCGCCATAAACCAATTTTGAACCCTGACACACATGAGGATGTGTTTGAGGGTTAGCATTTTGAACGGGAGCTTGTGAAGGGCCCGATTCAGAATTCTGAGATCTAAGATTGGTCTGAGCCCACCACCCTTCTTGGATACAATGAAGTAGGGGCTGTAAAACCCTTTCTTAATTTCGGCTGAGGGGACAGTTTCTATCGCATCCCTCGCCAGAAGGACTACGATCTCTGCCCGAACGACCGCAGCATTCTCGCCCCGAACTGAGGTGAAGAGAACACCGCAGTACTTGGGTGGATGTCTTGGATCGCATAGCCAAGTCGAATGGTCCTGAGAAGCCAGCGAGAGGGATTGGGGAGATTCACATGTTCTGATTGAAGGAAACAGTGCCCGGCCGTCACAAGGAGGGTCGGAAACACTGTGAATAACGCCCGGAGAAGAAGGAAATTGCTCTTTTATTGACCATGTGGTGGCCGTCTGCCGGATGGATCCAACGCTCGTCCCCTCGTCGAGTGTGGATCCAGGCAGGTCAAACGGTCCCTCTCCTCTGGGCTGCCCGTTTTAGGAACGTTTTGAAGCCTGACGAGGGTTCCTTGTAGCCTGTTGATGGGTTGGCGGTGCCACCTTCGTGCGAGAGCTGGACCGCTGGGCGGGTCTGACTGCAGGACCGGCTTGCTGTGGGGCCTGAGCTGCTCTTGCAGGGGGCCTCCCTCAGTGTGGAGCAGGTGGAGGCTGAGCTCGGCGGAGCTGGGCTGGCTGGCTTCTACGGAATCGCCAAAGAGACCAACCTGGGAAATGGGAGCGTCGAGAAAGCGAACTTTCTCAGCATCTCGCATCTCTGCCATGGTGGACATCACCCTCCCCAGGGCCTGCACTGTGACATTCATAGCTCAGAAAGCATAGCACACCAGCCCGAAGTGCGGCGGCCATTTCAGCATCCGCCACCGAGAAACTCAGAAACAAAGTTCAGACGAGGCGTCAGCTTCAGATGGCTCACAGGGTGAGTGGTTTGCGGGGCGGAACCCGGCGAAACATCACTCGTTTCCCTTCCGGGAAGCAGCTGGAGCGAGCCGCGACAATTACCTGCGTCAGCATGTTCACGACCTAAACAGTGAGCACAGCGATCGTGCCGATCGTTAAAGGAAAGGTGAAAACCACAACCAGAAGGACACGGACGGAAAGGCATTATGTAAACACACAATCTGTTCCGTGTAGCTCTTTTAGAGAAAATTGGCTCTTTCAGAGGAGAATCTTCTCTTGTTGATCGCCGTCAAAGCACCCATGGGACTCTCACAACACTTAACTGTGTTAGAGGAGGGAGAGACCGCTGCCCGTGCCGTAGATCCAACGACGAGGAGGTGAATGATGTCGCTTCTCACACAGAGACGCTGCATTCGGCTCCGAAAAACAGAACGAGTGAGCAGATCCCGCGCTGCCCTATTTATACCCGGATGTCCGGGGCATGGCCAACTATGCAAAATCTGCACACCCAATTTCATTGGCCTTTTCTCAAAGTTGTCAGAGGTGTTTGGGCTCCCAAGAGCGACACAACAGGAGGTGTACGACAGAAGGGGGGCCATCATTTTCTGCAACCAAAAAAACATTATCACTGTTTGTAAAAACTGAATTAGTCTATAGTGACCACATAATAAAAACAGTTACTCACAGTTGTGTGGTGCGACATTACTGTCGATGCAGCATCGTCTTTTCGTTTTTCCACAACTTGTTGTCTTCGAAGCCATCTTTATTGTTTGGTTTCTGCGTAGACATGCATTTCCTCTTTCATTATTTGCACTAAATGCACAAATCAGTGGGCGGAGCTAAACAGGCAGTGATGTACAGGCAGGCATTGATCTTCTTATGCAGAGGCGTTGTTTAGCCACACTATTACATCACAGAGTGGCACATTCCACAACCTGTCGTTTGGGCAGATTGGCTTCAATATAAACTGTTTTCAGACTAATGAGAAAGTTTTGAGATCTGAAACTTACAGGATGCTTTTATAGTACAATGATCTCTTATGTCAAAAGATGAACGGAATTTTGATTTCTCAGTTTATGATCCCTTTAAGGTTTTATCTTTGAAAAGTTAATTGACGGCGAAAAGCATCAACAATAAAAAGCATTTTGTCAGCTGTAAAAAAGCATTTGACACCATTCAACATTTAATAGCAGGACGACCCAGAAGACCTCAAGTTTCTTTCCAAAGCACAATATTTCTATAATAAACTTGTGAGCAGTCTGCCTAACCCTGAGATAAGAGGATGTGGGACATGAATGTTTTATCGTCGTGAGCTTGAAGTCACATCACATGCCAGCGATGCGTGCCACCACTTTGGAGAATTACATAAATGCAGTAAAAACATCTCCATGCTAGCAAGTGCAGAATGAGGCAAAAATGTAGTCTCTGCTCTATAATGACATGTTCCTCTCAGCGAAACAGATTGAGTCTGCCCCGTCTGAGTGGATCATTACATATTTAAAATGCTGGATTTGAACACAGGGAGCTGTTTTTCTTCCATCTTCCTTGTTTTTAGAGGAGGTTCTCGTCCTAATGACATTTCGAGGTGGGTTAGGAGCTGTTAAATTCTAATCCTGTGAACTGGAGCAGATTAAGACATCCTCCAGATTGCTGAAGCGAACAAACACTATTGGTTTTAGCAATTAAGGATCACAAGGATGCTTGTTGTCATGGATATAAATGGGAATGAAGTCAATGTTCCTCCAGGAAGGATGCATAATAGCATTAGCATTATTATACCCAGTTTCAGGCAACTTTATGAAACCCCGTCACTGTCGGTACAGATAATGTAGAGCTGCCAGTTTGCAATCCTATTGACTGTTCTTTGATCTGCAACACCTGGAAGTCATTGTTATTCGGATGTTACACCTGTGACACATTCTGTCTGGTTCAAATAGATGTGTTGTAACACAAAAGTTGGAGTGAGCCCTTCTTCATCGCATCAGCAGTTGCCATGGTGACAGTGCACCTGCACTGAATCTGAGGGAAAGAGTGCGGGCCTTTACGTGTGTTGTTTTCTCTTCCTAAACATGTAAGTGACTGGTCGAAAGAGGCTTACAGCTGACCTCAGACGTTCTCGTAGACTTTCTAGCAGTGTTGTGGGAATTATGACGTTGCTGGGATTTACTAGAATCTTTGGCAGACGTTACAAAGCCAGGAAAGCAGCATGGCAAAAGGCGATTTTTGCTGTAACTAGACATCCAGACATCATCAACTTCATTGTTTTTCTCAGGCTCATCTGTGGCAGATGTTCTACACAAGCCAATGTGGAACTAGTCTCAGACTCAGACGACATCCACACGGACCACCAACTGTCTGTTCGCTGACTGTCTGATGCATAAGGAACACAAAAGTGGCAAGTGCTGACTGAAATCACTACTTCTTATCTGTTTGGTTGGCTTTCCATTTCATGTTTCACATGTTTACATTATATAATTATTATTTCCTATTTTGAAGGAATAGTTCACCCAAAAAGGAAAAGTCTGTCATTAATTACTCACCCTTATGTCATTTTAAACCTGTTAGACCTTCATCTTCAAAACACAGATATTTTGGATGAAATCCAAGAACTTTCTGACCCTACATAGACAGCAATGCATCTATTACGTTCAAGTCCCAGAAAGGTAGTAAGGACATTGTTAAATTAGTCCATGTGACATCAGTGGTTCAACCATAATGTTATGAAGCTACGAGAGTACTTTTTGTGCGCAAAAGTCTGGCTAGTTTTAAAAGAATCACGGGGAGAGATTCAAACCTGAATTTCACATATGGGCCCTAAGGCTAAGCATGTCAGAGCACACGTTAACCGCCATACCAGAACGCTGACATTTGAATCCATCTTGATTGAATTTCCCAGAACTGAAGAAGTCAAGCTTTTCAGGTTGTGTTTCGCTGTCGCACCACATTAAAATTACATATGAGAGTTCAATTTTTTTCCTGAATTCTTAAAACTAGCTGTCATGTTGTATTACTAGCCCTTATTATAATATTGTTTCATCCTATATTCATGTTATAGTGTAACATATATAATTCACAGGTATTCACTGAGGTCCTAGACTTAACTTCCAGCCAGTTAAATGTCAGACATCAACAGAATCAAAGCTGGCAGTTTCAAAATGAAACGGGTCAGCCAATCAGAAATGACCTCTCCAGTAGAGCTTCTGAAGCTTTTCTCTTACAGGTGTATCTGAGCAAACAGTATGGGTCTTGACACATGTTCCTTAATGATGTGTTGGAAAATCCACAAGAGGAAATGGTTTGTGTTGTGTGTAGGGATGGGAATTGAGAGAACTGGGAAGAATTTAATGGTTTGGGTTCAACGATTCTGGAGTAGAGTAGTAAAAGTTACTTGCAATAACAGAAATGCAATTTCACTGGCAAATTAACAATAACATGAATGTACGTTTTATTAAATACAAATGACAAATCCTACACTCTAAAAAATGTTGGGTTATTGCTGGCTTCAGCCCATTGGGTCATTTTATTGGGTTATTTTTTCATATTTTTACCCAGGCGCTGGGTTATTTTTTTAACCCAAATGCTGGGTTCAACTTGTTGGGTCATTTTATTATTTTTTTTTTTTAAGATTTATTTTTGGTGTTTTTTATGCCTTTTTTTAGATAGGACAGTGTAGGTAGACAGGAAGCAAAGTGGGAGAGAGAGAGAAGGGGGTTGGATTGGGAAAGGTCCACGAGCCAGGATTCGAACTCGGGACGCCCTCAGCGCAACGGCACTATATGTTGGCACGTTAACCACAAAGCTATTGGTGCCGACTTATTGGGTTATTTTTAATATTTTTTTACCCAGGTGCTGGGTAGTTTTTCTGTAACTAGCTGCTGGGTCATTTTTAATGCTGGGTTGTTATTTTTTTCTACTCAAACACTGGGTTAAGCCTGTCTCTGACAAAACAACCCAGCTGCTGAGTTACAGTCAGTCAGAGCGTGGGCTTTCTTAGTCCTCCATGCTAGAGCGGTTCACAGCGCCGCCGATTTGTTGCACTTCTTCAGCGAAATAAAGGTTTGTATACATTTTATTTCATTTATAAAGTCTTCACTGTGTTATAAATATTATTTTACGCAACACAACATAAGGAAGAGATGTCAGTCAGCTGCATCAGCAGCAGTTGTTTTGCAGGATGGAAACGCCTTTTGCCTTGCATACAATAAAAGAATTTTATTCGTTATTGTACTGCGTTTAATTTTGTTTTATTAAAATATGTTCTCTAATGTCAGTACTTTTTGTTTACAGGCAGGTTTTGGAGTCAGTCATGGCATATTTCAGCTACAAGTGAAACGCGAGGCCGCAGTCTGAACTTCGCAGTTACCTTTCACAGCAGCCCTTCACCGGCTTAGATTTGGGCCACACATGGCACAAGAATTTGCGCTATTTTGGTAAAAAGCGATTACAGAGGATGGTTGAATACACTAAAATTAAAATGCTACTTTTAAATGTTACATTTTTTATGTCTTAAATGCTTGTTAAAAGAGTTTAAATGTATGTAATATTGTAAACTATGCTGTATTCACCCAAATAAATTCAATTTGTCTTGTATTTTGTCCATGTGTTCTTGTTTAAAAATAAATGTTCATCTTTTGATTATTGCTGTTGCCTCTAGTAATTCTGTGTGTGTGTTTCCAGTTCCAGTCCATTTTAAGCCATAATTTGTAAACAATAGTTGACTTAAATAAAATAACCCAGCATGTTTGGTAAAAAGATTTAACCCAACCAGCTGGGTCAAAATAACCCAGCATGTGTTCTGTCCAATATTTACCCAGCACTGGGTTGCCAAATAACCCAAGTTGGGTTGTTTTCAACCCAGCATTTTTTAGAGTGTATAATGTACATTTTTATATGCGTATGTTAACCAGTCAAACCTGGCTCGTTTGTAGCATTTGTTTCAGAAACTGGTGCGTGCACCTAAATAATCAGCCCGACATCGCCTGAACGAGTTGGTCTCAGCCAGATAAAAAAAAACAAACAAACTCTGGAGCGTTTCAGTTGTGGTGAGAAAGCAATCCAACCCAGCAGACCAACAAATCAAGCTGTATCATAATCCATAATAGAAAATGTGTTACGAAAAAAGCAGTGTCTGATTCTGTGGGTGAGCGCATTAGTTATCACAGTTGAACACCAAAGAGAGCCTCTTCATCTTAAACTGTTGTGTAATTACTCTTCTCCGAAACAGGTGCATTACAAGAATGTTGTTCCAAAGAAGCCTTGATTCCCGCTCTAACTGCTAAGTCACTTTCTTGTAATGATGCCTACATTCACAATAAGCCCAGAGAGCTAACTTCTTGATGGATGAAGCTCTGCGGAACATAGACAGTTGTACTGTTGACAGTTTTATTCACATGCAAGATGCATCTTGCATAAACACATTTTGGTTGGTTTTGAAATGTCGCCTTGTAAAAGCAAAACAGCCAAGAAGAAAATGCAACATGATATCCACCTGTTTTTTCCCGTCATTTGTAAATTTAATGGGCCTTGTTTCTGCGTTGAAAAAGAAGGTCGATACAAGTCTGAAAACACCAGATGTAAGCTGTATACATCTGATTTACAGAAATTCAGAAAATCAACTGACTTATAAAAAGAACTAGTTTATTAAGAGATGTTCTTTTCGGGAATGGGACTACACAACTGAACATTTTGTTTTCCAAACATGAATACTGGCGGCTAGACATCTGGTATCAGAACCTTTTCAGTGGATAAGAACTATCTGAATATTTTAACAACAGTCATTTATAAATATATATATATATATATATATATATATATATATATCAATTCCAAATTCTTTCCTTGATTGTGCTTTTACGAAGAGTATAGGTAAAAAGGAAACATTTTGTAATGTCAATAAACTTTTTACAGTTTTCTTTCACATTTCCTACTCATATATTTAGATTTTATATAAGACAATGTTAGATTTACAGTAAAGCCAGAATCAGAAGACTGACTGTAAGCCAATGCAGAGGTGTGTGATAAGAAGCCAGTGTTGAGACAAGACAATTTATCACCGTTCATTACATCAGTACCTTTTTAGTACAGGAACATTTAGAATAGACTGCAAAGTTAAACTTCAGAAATTTGGGTTATTTAGATTTATAGTTGTTTTCCACTTTGAAAACTCAACTGCATAAAACATTTGGAAACTTATTTATGTCTTTCGCAATTTAATTTCTTTCAGTCCCTTAGTCCATCATTCATTCTTAGTGAATTCCCCCTGTAAGCTGCATGCATGTACTTAACTGAACATTTCAGGAACAAAGTTGCCAGTGTTTAAAAAAGCCTCTTTCTCTTAATCCAAACGGTTACATTCTTCTTTAGTTGTATATTCTATCAGTTGCTTTCTTTTTTTGTCTCTAGATCCAGTTGACCTAAAAAAAATTAAGGGCAAACAGGACAGATCGATAGTGTTTTATGTGTTTTCACCTCAGCAGGACACCCCACGGTGCAGAAAATACTTTTTCTAATTAGACTTAGACCCTTAATGGCTCTGATTTTGGCCTGAGAAAAGAAAGAGCGATGCCAGTCTAATTGTCTGGTGATGCAATGTTTTAATTAGATAAGTTAACAGGCAGGCAGTATTCTCCACCGGCGTCCCCATCATTAACTATATTCATTATCCGTACGGCTGCGGTGGCGATTGATCATGACAGATCACGCGGGAGAGACTCAGGCCGGAATCCAATAAGATCCAACGTCCTGAACCAGAGGAGTAGAATTAAATGGCTGTTGGAGCAGACGAAGAAAGACTGATAATGCACAACAGCAAGCGACCCCAGATAAACCAAGCTCGGTTTAACAGATTTACATGATATCCCATCTAAATACTTCTGCGGCTCTGAGATGCTATCATCCTATCAAAATATTTTATGCCAAAATATTTTATCTGCAGGGGAAAAGATCAAAGCTGTTTTGTCATAATGTCAGTATTTCAAGGATAAAAAAATGCTGTTGTTTTTGTATATTTATGTACTTTTGAAGTATGCAAAAATCAAAATGTAACTTTTCTCTCAGGCAAACAGATCCATCTTTTGATCTGTAAATCATAAGAACTATATTTTAATTATGCATCATGAGTTGTGCTGATAAAAGACAACATATTCAGGTTAAATGTATCATTTTTATGATGAATGTTCGGATTCGATGCTGGGGTCAATACGGCCACTTCACTTTGGATTGTGGGTAAATTGTGTTTCTAATGAGCCCAATAAACCAATTAGGAGATTTCATGCTAAAGTACACGTGTCAATAAGCAATTAATGAAGACGGAGGAGGAGACCGAAAACAAAGCAACAGGTGCCATGTACATCTTCAGTTCTTTCAAGAGGAATCGGCTTAAACTCTTTATGCGTTAGTACTTATACTCAAAAAAGTCTACAGTCTGCCATATTTGCTCATGACACTCATGTTCTAGGTTTATCTGAGACGTTCACCTAAGCTAGAAATTACATTAAGCTAATCAGTCTGGAGTAAGAAGGAAGAAAAATGGCAAAACATCTATTGTAATTTAATAATATAATTAGTGCTGTCAAAATTAGCACGTTAGTGCAGGAATTACATTTTTCCAGTTTAACGGCATTAAAGAGGTGCTATTATGCTTTTTTACTTTTTGAATTTTAGTCAGTGTGTGGTGTGTATCTTTGGCCATAAAAAAGATCTACAAAATTACAAATCTCAAAGTCCACTCCAAAGATTTAAAAAAAAAATCTCTTTCCAAGAACTACAACAAACGGTTCCTTTGGACTACAGCGTTTGTTTTCCACATGCAATGATGTCACAACGCAGTCCATTAGAGTATCATTCAATTAAATCCTGCCTATGGAAATTCTAATTGTTGGAGGGAGGGTAAGGACGAGGTGGGGGATTAGCCTAACTTTAGCGATGCAGCGCGGAGAGCCACTTCAACGAGCCGCAGCGCGGCAGGTATAAACACAAGCATTGACTAGAGTGGCTGATGATCAGTGCTGATGTTTTTTGATAATGTTAGGCTGCTTTTAGCCTTATGCTGGAGCTGGTTTCGGGCAATGAAACTAAATATGTAAAATAATTAAATAAATTAGCACGATAATATGTATCAGCGATCTCGCAGGCAGAGGATAGGACTCAACATTGCTGCAGCGTATTATTTACTCACCCTCCATGCATCCTAGGTGTATATGACTTCCTTCTTTCAGACGAATGCAATCGGAGTCTAATAAAGTCTAATAAGGTGCATCCATCCATAATAAAAAGTGTCTCACGCGGCTTCCGGGGGTCTCCTGTAGTGGATCGATGCATTTTTGTAAGAAAAATATCCATATTTAAAACGTAAGATTCACTATTAATCTAGCTTGTGCTAACTGCTTTAACAAGGGGTGTGGCAGTACTGAAACACTGTCTAAGCTATTCGCCAATTGCAACGCACTGGGATAGTTAACCAATCATAACACATTTCCTTTTTTTGGAAGGCAGGCCTTCATTAAACCCGGAACTAATCATTACCCGGAACTTCATTAAACCCGGGCATGTGCTGCAGCCTGTATCATTTCATATCAAATCGCAAATTAAACTATGAGCACACACGCCAGATCCACATCATGTTCAACTGCGGTAGCTCTTAAAGTAATAGCGGCCAAATAACCCAGCTGCTGTGGTGTCTATTAATCAAAGAACTAAAGAAAAAAGAGGATACTTAATAACTTTTGTAGCTTTAAATGGGTCATCATCTATAATATCATTTTTTTCTTTTTTAGTCAACCAAACACTATGGAAGCTTATTTTTGCCATGGGGAAAAAACAAAATAAAACAAAGGATATATAAATAAAAAAGGAAATTTTCTTGCAAAAGTTGAGGAAAGTTGTAATTTTGTTTTTTTAGGGCACAAAAAGTATTCTCGTAGCTTCATAAAATTAAGGTTGAACCATTGATGTCACATGGACTACACTCTTAAAAATAAATGATTTAAAAGGTTCTTCACAGCAATGCCATAGAAGAACCATTTTTGGTTCCACAAAGAACCATTCAGTCAAAGGTTCTTTAAAGCAGTGGTTCCCAACCATGTTCCTGGAAGCCCCCTCAACACTGCACATTCTGCATCTCTCCTTTGTCTGACAATCCCATTTCAGGTCTTGGAGTCTCTACTAATGAGCTGATGATCCGAATCAGGTGTGTTTGATTAAGGTGACATGGAAAACATGTAGTATTGGGGGGCCTCCAGGAACGTGGCTGGGAACCACTGCTTTAAAGAACCATCTCTTTCTTACCTTTTTATAATCTGACAAACCTTCTTTCGCCACAAAGAACCTTTTGTGAAAAAGAAAGGTTCTTCAGATGTTAAAGGTTCTTTATGGAACCATTTAAACAAAAAAGGTTCTTCTATGGCATCGTGAAGCCATAGAAAGAGTGAAGAGTGTATTTTAACGACGTCCTTACTACCTTTCTGGGCCTTGAATGTGGCAGTTCCGTTGCTGTCTATGCAGGGTCAGAAAGCTCTCAGATTTCCTCAAAAATATCTTAATTTGTGTTCTGAAGATGAACGAAGGTGTTACAGGTTTGGAACGACATGAGTGAGTAAATAATGACAGAATTTTCTTTTTTGGGTAAACTATCACTTTAACAACTCAACTAACAACAATTCTGTATTTAATGTCACGTGTCAGACACTCTGAAATGATACCATGCATTTAGATCTGTGTTCTAAATCACAGCTCCTAGCCTGATGTTGACAGTTACTGATGTTGTTGTTGCAGTTCTCAATGTTCTGGATGGTGCCTTTAATGTTCTTGTTAAAGCCTTGCTTGTTTTTAAATGTGTCAGAGAATGCTTGTCTGTGTTAAAGATAAAAATCCAGAGGGGACAGGTAAAGGAAAATATTACAGGTAATTGTTTTGAGTCTGAGAAAAGATGTATATATATAATAAACCAAATCAATCGAAGCTCCTGGTTCCTGGTTACTCTAAAGTATTGGCCAAATGAATCGATGGGAACTGCTTATGCACCACATTGAGCTTTAATCAGGCTGTCCAGCGGTATTCAATAGTCACTGTCTGCTAATAAAAACACTGCAGATGAATCTCTGTGACAGAAAAGTATTAACAAGGTTGGGCATAATATCGAAGGAACAGAACTGTTATGTTTTTTGTAATTATAAAGTCTTATTGAAGCATTTAGTCATCATTTCTCACTCATATGTTATTCGAAACCTGACCTTTTTTGTCTGTGGAAGACAAATTGATTTTTTTAATAATCAGCTGTTTTTTTTATTATGCAGTCACAGTTAATGGAGACTGGAGCTTCCAAAAGTATCACAAAACATATCAAAGTAGTCCACAGTGATTTGCACAGAAATTCACCTTTCATGCTGCACAGGAGAAATAGATCATATGGGCTTGGAACGACATGAGGGTAAGTAAATAATGCCAGAAGTTTCACTTTTGAGTGAACTTTTCGTTTAAATGATCTGCCAAAGTCTTTACTCGTAATCTTCTTTCCCACTATAGAGTCCTTTCACAAATTGCTGTGTCAATAAAACTGACTGTATCTTGGAAAGAGACTGTAACAGACTCATTAAATTGCAGAAAAGCAGACCAAGACTGTGCTACGTGACCAGAAATCTCTGATGCGAGTCAGTGGGCCGGGAATGAACACATTTCATAGCACGTTCATTTCTTGTCGCACGTGATCGCAAACTGTCACAGGAATGTATGAAACAGATCATTGACATTCATGAAGCAGAAATTAACAGTATTTGTAAATGTTCAATGATGTGAGCATCTCTACTTTTCATGGTTTGTAACCGTTTCCATAGTGTAACCATATTTGCCTGTCAACATGAATAAATGTTTAGACAGTGTGGGCTTTTCAAGAATATATAAAAAATGTTCAGTAATGAGGGCATCTGTTTATTTGCTCTGCAGAGTAAATGATGTTTTTAGCATTTGACAGTTTGGTTTTTACACAGAATTATTAGGAGAGAAAGCAATTAAAAAACTAAAACCAATTCCAAAAAACCAACAATTTTCATTATTTGAAATAAAATCTACAATGAAATATATTAAACTACACAATTGCTAAAACATTAGCCAAAAATGTAAATAAAAATGGAAACTGTATAAAAATTCCATATAATTATATAAAAATAAAAACTAATTTTAAATATTTAATTAGTCCTTTTCTTATAATGGACTGATATGGTGCCCCAATTTTGAACTTTCAAATTGCAGTTTTATTGCGGCTTCAAACGATCCCAAATGCGGTTGTAAACAATCCTAGCCGAGAAAGAAGGGTCTTATCTAGCGTAACGAACGGTTATTTTCATAAACATAATACAATTTATATACTTTTTAATGTCAAACGCTCGTCTTATCTCAATCTGTTCGCAATCAAACTGTTTTTGTTCCGGGTCATGACAGTTAGGGTATGTCGAAAAACTCCCATCTCATGTTCTCCCTCAACTTCAAAATCGACCTATATCGCTGTTTACCTTTTTTGTCAAGGGTGTTTGATCTTCTTTGCATGTTCACTTTGCAAAGACTGTGTCGGTACTTCTGCAGCGATGAAGGATGATTTTGAAATGATTTTTGAAGTTGAGGGAGAAAATACAATTGGAGTTTTTCAACATACCCTAACTGTCTTGAGCCAGAATACACAGAGTTCAACGAGAGCAAGGCAAGACAAGCATTTGAGAATAAAAAGTATTTCAATTGTATTTTTTAAAATAAAAATAACCGATCGTTTCGCTAGATAAGACCCTTCTTTCTCAGCTGGGATCGTTTACAACCGCATTGGTATCGTTTTTAAGCTGCATTTAAACTACATTTTGGAAGTTCAAAATCGGGGCATCATATCAGTCTATTATATGAAGAAAAATGCTGAAATGTTTTCCTCAAAAAACATAATTTCTTTACGACTGAAGAAAGAAAGGCATGAATTTATCAAAATAAGCAAATAGTACACCTTTGCTAAAGTAATTGTTTTGAACAAATATTAACTTAGACATTATTAAAAAAAAACATTATTTTAGCTAAAGTATTTGTATCAATACTGTGTGCCTTTTACCCCTTTGCCACCTCATAAAATAAACAACTTGTATGATTTATTTTCACACAAAATCTGTTGCTCCATAAATGTTCAATACAAACGTGTACATATTTCTGCAATCATACACTTTGAGCGCAGTGAAAAGTGCCTTTAGCCCCGTTATACCCCACTTTGTAAAATAACACTGGTTTGCATGCGTAGATGCATAAGTCACTTATTGTAGCTACAGCCGACCAGGGTTATTTTACTATCTTGTAGTTACTATTATAGTTTTTATTAACATTTTGAAGTTTTTATTTATATATATATATATATATATATATATATCATCTTTTTTTTATTTTAACTTTAGGTCAAATTTTTCACTTATGTGGTGTGTTTTTTGTTATTTTTATTAGTTTTTGTTTTTTTAAATGTATCTTTTAATTAATTTTTATTTCTGTTTTTGTTTTATTTATTTTAGTACATTTAAAAAAAAAAAAAAAAGCTAAATTAAAACTGTTGCCTAGGGCAACTTACTGAAATATATATATTTATATATATATATATATATATATATATATATATATATATATATATATATATTTCAGTTAAAGTTTATTTAATCTCAAGTACCACAAACTGTTTTATAGTTTTAGTTAACTATAAGCCTACCATTATTTCTTCCTCATCCTGTTTGACCCATACCCCAAAACCTCCATTCCTTATCATCTGAACACTTCTAGATCAGCATGTTTGATATAATTAATATTGACAGGACTCTTCACCTTTGTAACAGGAAAGTGCCAGTTTATACGTTTTGATGAGCTGGGACTGATTTATAAGGAAGATATAATGATTATCTGTCTGTCAACAGCAAAAGAAATATTTTAAAAACCAATTTTCTCACTTTCAATTACCAGCCCATGAAGGGAAGGCAGAGAGGGGTTTGAAGAAATGAGCCGTGTGACTTCAGTCCACTGCAGAACTGTCTGAGTGACTGAATGAGGTACTTAGCCTCAGTGAGCCTCTCATTCACATGCCTCATTTTCAGCATTATTTTAAGTTGACGAATGACGGCTTCATGAATATTTATTTTTGATCTATTTAGCCAAAAATGAGCAGCAGGCTAATTTATTGCAAATGCAGACATTTTATACATTTCTACCTTAACTGTTCAATAGCCCCACGAAAGGCATTTCATATGGCGGGTGAATTGTGAAAAATGATGGTTAATATTCAGTTGCCATGCGAAATCTGATTGTGGCTATAGGTGATGGGGTTTTAAAGTTTTTTTGAAACTCAAAATGAGTACTCCATTACTGAAATTTCTTTTGAGGTCTGGTTCTGCCAAAGGCAGATTGCAAACTGTTCATGAGCAATCGTGAAACCTAGACCCATCTGTGACATCACATCCTTTCTGTGTGGGCCTTTATCAGGTGCTTGGCTTTGCTGTCACTTATCAGTTTTGTATAAGCCTGTATGTGTTTTTTTCTTTCAATTGGGTCTGTTGCCTCTCCTCCTCATCTTTTCAGTTTACATAATGGCATAATGTAGGACACTGGCCGCCAGAAGCAATATCTCTCCTTGGAACACTTGCGAGTGTGAATGGGGAGGATCTATTTCAGGAAGTGGGTTAATGGTAAAAGGAAGTAGATTAATTTTTATGAATAAACAGCATTATTTGTGTCATAAGCCATGTCCAAATTCCTGTACTGAATTCGGTAGTTCTCGACCAAGTACGTTTGGTATGCACATGTGTAGCCTAAATACTTTGCTGGATATACTACATTTGCCATATTGCCAATCAATTTCCTTTAACAGTCCATGTTTCTCCACAAAAATAATTGTATATTTGAAAAATATTTGGGAAAAAAGCTGCTTACCTTAATTTTCAGTTTTCATATGCGTTGTCTCCTCCGCTGATTACTTCATGATCTCAGCATATACACACTGTAAAAATGATTTTTTTGAAGTTGTAAGTTTACAAGATAATACTAGACTTTCTACTTAAAATTTCATGATTAATTCAGTGTGTGAATTCCGTTGGTGCGAGGACCCTATTGGATTTGCTCAGTTTCTTCTTCTTCTCCAACATGAATCACATTTTTGAGGGCCTAAACATGCTCAAAAACTCTAAAACTTTGCACACGCGCCAGAAGTGGTAAAAATTTACATCTGATATCAATTTCATTGAAGTGCCCCTCAAGCTATGTTTTACATACATGTACAAAATTCGGTAGACACATGTAACACACCAATACCTACAAAAACTAGTATAAAAGTATAAAACCCAACAAGAAGTCTGTCATTTTGAATTTTCTTGGCAAGTTTTGTGCCGTTTTTGCCATTTTCAGGCACTGAAACTCCTTCTGGAGATTTAAACAGATCAAGACCAAATTTGGGCAGTCTAATGTAAACCCTTTGAGACGTAAAAATTGCGAAAAGATCTTGAGTTTTCGTTGAAGGGCGTGTCCGTGTCGGCCAGACAACCTTCGATGTTTCAACATGAAACAGGAAGTTGTTATAATTCAGGCATACAATGTCCGATCTGCACCAAAATTCACTGTCCTGAACACATGCCCATTTTCAGTTATAGTCATAGCGCCACCTGCTGGAAACAGGAAGTGACATGTTTTACGCTGTAACAAACTCCTTCTACAGATTTGATGACATCATCATTGTACTTGGTACAAAGGCAAAAGCCTTTGCGATGTTAAGTTGTGAAAATCTTGAGTTTTCATTAAAGGGCGTGTCCGTGGCGGCCTGATAAAATTTAATGTTTCGCCATGGAAAAAAAAAGTTGTTGTAACTCAGCCATACAATGTCTGATCTGCCCTAAACTTCACACGTTCAATAAGAGTCCTGGCCTGAACACTTATACAGGCTAATATTCTGTTATAATCACAGCACCACCTGCTGGAAACAGGAAATGACTTTTTAAATGTTTTACACCAGCTTAAACATGCAATGTCCAATCTGCACCAGATTTCACATGTTTGGTAAGAGTCCTGGCCTGAAGACATCTAAAGTCCAATATTCAGTTATATTAGTTATAATCATAGCGCCACCTGTTGGCAAGGTGGCGTAGGATATGTCATATTATACACTAACTTAAACATTCTAACAAAGTCCTGGCCTGAAGACATCTACATGGCAATATTCCTCCTATATTTAACACTCTAAATGCATATCGTTCGCTGTTTTCCGAAAGCCACCGCATGGTGGTGAGCCCGGGTGCGAGGGCCCTTTCAACACTACTTGCAGCTTTAATTTGTAATTGTTTTTGAAATTTACAATCAATTTCTGAATGAAAATCTTACGCCATTTTTTTTCAGTAGGTTATCCAGGGTTTTTTTTTGCATGCTGCCTACAGGTGAGAAAAACGCAAGGAAATAGGAAAATAAGCAGTTTATACATTTCATATATATCTAAAAATGACAGAAGTGCTTTCACCATGATTCATATAACAGCGAATGGCCATGATTTTTATTTACTCATTTATTTATTACCCCAAAGTGTTTTTTTTATTCCATGTGCAATATTTAAAAGATCTTCTCCCAGCAGGATCTACTAGTGCAGCAAATACCAACACATTTAATCGCAATCTCCTGCCCCGATACAAATGTCATTCTTATTTTTCATGGGTTGAAAATCCAATTATCAAACCAGCTGAAGTTATCCTACAAAGTTCATCCTGGCAACACAACAGCTTGTCTGGGTCAGAGCGAGAATGGGATTTTTCAACATGCTGCTCATAATTGAATTTGCTCCTCTGATTGTCAGCTCGGGAGATCTCATCCCACTGACGAGCCCAGAGTTATGTCTGAATTTATGGAAAAATAAGTGTGACTGTTAGCGTGTGTGTGAACCGCATGATGAATTGGTAATGGTGGAGGGACACTGGGAGCATCTGAATGTCTTTATCAGATTGTCTTGGGTGTGACTTGAAAATGCATAATTAAATTATATTATGCACCTCAGATGAATGGACGCTATCAGTCTGTCCAAACATTTGATGAATAATCATGTGATAAGAGAGCAGTTATTTAAGGTCTGTTTCAGGTTGGCACATGTGTACTAGATCCCAAATGCAACAAGCATGTTAATGATGGAGGACCTTACAGCAAACAGCATGCAAGATGTCTTAATGTTCTTTGTTTTCACTAGAGAAATGGGCATGCACCGAAGATAATTATAGTCATGCTGTAAATGTTGATCTGAAATAAGAAAAATGTTGTTTTGTTGTTTTTTAATTTGTTGTGCTTATCACTAATGAGCAGTTTTACCATTCCATAATTTTTCCATTAATTTTCCAATAAATATGCACTTTTTCTAAGTAAATTTATGTTGCACTTTTAATTATTTGCTAATTTAAAAAGTTTTACACATAACAAAATGAACAGCAATTTTAGAAAATATGAATAAAATTATGTACACTCACATGAGATGAAGACTCCAGCCATGTTGTATATAAATATTAACAACAATAATACATTTACCTTGTATTACTTGTAGGATAAACGCAGGGACATCAAGTTTCAAACACAGACACACAACAGTTACAGCGACGGCAATCCAGTGACATTTTCAGCCACGTGAAAAATACATGCAAATATATTATGATTGAATCCAAGAATGTCCATTTTGTTGATGTTTCTAAGACAGAGAAAAACAAAAATTAACAAAACAAACATTTAGTATTAAAACGTAAAGTTAATAAATAATAAAAATTAAAAAAAAAAAAATCAAATTGCTCTAAACATTTATGTTCAAAATTATTCAACCCCCAATAGTCAAATTTGGTGCAGAATCTTTTATTCTTTAAAACCACCAAAAAACGTTGCTTGGAAGTGCTTAAAAGCTTCTGTCACTCATATATTGAAATGTTTTTCCACCTTTCATTGGGTCATCTTGCAAGTCTTTGGCTGTACAATGCAGGTTTTTCCCCATTTGTTCTGATCAAACATTTTATGATATTGTGCTTTTTCTTCAACACCCTCGAAGGTTTTCTGGTACAACACATTTTAAGCTAAGAAATAAGGCTGCCATCTGTGTCTCTAGGAATTTTTAATGTCTTGGAAATCTGCATATAGCCTTAGATTTTATAAAGTAATAAAATGATTTCCTCTCTATAGTTTCTCTATAAATTTTTTTAGAGCTCTGTTGACTTTGTCATGTTTGCTACTCAACTTCAGCACATGCATGGGCTAACTGTGTGTATGTGTAACAACTCAAGCTAATTCTGTTTTCTAACAGAGTTTCTAAAGGTTTGATTGTGTTTTAAGACAATTTTGTTCCCCACCATACAAATAAGTGACTGAAAAATAGCAATGTTAAATAGGGGTTGAATAATTATGACACAGCTGTCTTGTTAAAAAATCCTAGAAAAATGTTACATTATGTATTGACATTATCATTTTTAATATGCCAGTAAACTGTTGTAGATGCAAAGTCCTGGATCTTCAGAAAAGCTTGTATTTGTAAAATACTGCAGTCTTTGGCGGGTTGAATAATTTCAATTGCAACTGTACAAGAATACTTTTTGTGTGCAAACAAAACGTGAACATGCATCGAAGACAGACGTGGAAGAGAAGAAAATGATGAATAAAGTCATTATTTTTGTTTTCTTTTCACACAAAAAGTATTCTTGTAGCTTTATAAAGTTAGGGTTGAACCACTGATGCCACATGAACTATTTTAACAATGTACTTACTACCTTTCTGGGCTTGAACGTGGTAGTTACGTTGCTGTATATGTCGGATCAGAAAGCTCTCGTATTTCATCAAAAATATCTTGGAATGACATATGGGTGAGTAATTAATGACATCATTTTTTATATATATATTTTTGGGCTTTTTGTTACTTTATTATTCAGATAGGACAGTGGAGAGATGACAGGAAAGTATTGGGTAGAGAGAGGGGAGAGCGGGTTCGGCATAGGACCTCAAGACGGAAATCGAACTCGGGACGCCGCGAGCGCAATTGTGCCGTATATATGGCGACGCACTAACCACAAGGCTATCGGCACCAACAATTAATAACATGATTTTTATCCTTTAAACTATCCTTTTAATAAACAAATCTCATACATCCATGCCAATAGGTGTCACTATCAATCCAAGATCACTGGAATGAAGAAGAGCCTGAGTACACATTTAAAGAAAAATAATTAGAGATTATTTTGACCTTTTTGACTGTTTGTTTTATGCGTGGTGACTTTTTCTATGGTGAGTATCTGATGTTATAGTTTTCAATGCTGAAATCTTCTGACAATTATTTTTTCCATTTATGGGAAAATGACATCTGAAAGTCACCATAGGTCATGAGAAAGCAGTACCGGCAAAGATAAAAGCAAATGAGCGGTAACTTTGAAGTGGTAGTTTGGGGGATGAGGCTATTCAGATTATGCTCTTTGGTAAGTCACTGTTCTGTATAATTCATGTTATACCTTTAAAATGAAAATGCAGTTTGAAGGCTTTCTGTTCAGAGTCAGTAATGGTCAGATGGCTTGAAACCTACAGTTCCACTAGAAATACTGTCCAATTTTACATGCTGTACAGTAAGCTGACAGGATTGGAAATAGGAGTTTGTTGAGCAAGAAGACTCCAGTATTCAGGAAAAGATTTGTTTCCTGCTTCTTTGACTTTCTTGTCAGACTTGACAAGGTCAGGCTATCTCAGAAAAGCTGCTTGCATACAATGTGAAGGCTGAGTTTAAAGATAAATAACCTTACATATACAATTTCATGCGGTTGTTTTCCCTCACTTTCAACCAAGCAAGTTTCACTGTCAGGGATAAATGTTTGTCAGGGTACAAACAAAGATAGGCTGCAGTGTGAAGTTTGTTATGCGACGTGGCCTCGATATATTTTCTGTAATCTTGCAAAAGTGCAACCGCAAACTTTACTTTAAGTTTGTTTTAAATATTTAAAGGCACTTACAGATGATCTTTAGTCTCAAAAACTGCCCTTACTCTTCGACCAAGCAGCTATGATATCACTAGAATATCTTACTGTGATCTAACAGCCTATATACTTCTGATACCCCGGTATGCATCTCATATGTGTGTATTTGTGTGCGTAAAGCTATTATTGATTCCCTATTTGTGTAGGTCTGTATAAATTTGCACAGGCGAGCGGTGCTTATTAATGCACCGCATGTACTTCTGAGAGCTCAGATTCAGGCCTGCCACAGATATTTGCACTCGTTTCTGGAAGCGGGATGCTTTTAAAGTCAAATTATCACACACATCTTCCTGTTTGCCAGTGAAGATGTTTGAACTCGGTGTGCGAGTTTGTGTGTGTGAGAGAGAAGAGCGCGCACATATATATATCTCTCAAGCTGCACTCCTTCCTTAAGAAAACTCCAGAGCGCTGCTCACAGATAGCTTCATCCCCGACTCGACACCCCTGAAAAGGCTTCGGTAAGCCCTTCCGCACTCAGTCTGAGACTGACTGACTGACTCTGTCTGGAGGCAGGGTGCAGGGTGCAGATAACACTTCCTCTCTCAGTTTAGGAGCTGAACATACTCTGTAACTCTTGAGGAGAGGAAATGAAGCTGTTTTCCAACTGGATTCTCAGTGTGACAGACTCAACCACAATCAGGGGTTCGGCTGAGAAAATCTGCCTAATTAATTCAGCTAATGATTTATATTTATACGATACATTTTATACATTCACACACTGTTCAAAAGTTTGGGACCAGTATGATTTTTTAAAAATGTTATATACAGGTTAAAATGGTAAACCGTTTGAATTACGCTTTAATTAAGAGTTCCAACCCATGTTCTTAACTAAGAAAAATATTGCTGTGGGTTGTTTTTCATGTCCGTTGGTTTAAGCGACCCCAATAACATCATATTTAGCCCCTGGAATGCGAATTTTCCAGGGGAACCCCGACAAAAAAACGTGTATTTTTTTCAACCCCAGAATGCAATTTTTATCAGGGGACCCCCCTCAAAAAGCGATTGGGCTAGTTTGGGGCTAGTTTTGAGAAGCATTTGGGTGGGTTTTGTTGTAAAAACCTGGCAACCCTGCTAGTGAAATGCTGTAATCATCTCCCACAAAAATAAAACATAGCTGAGGCGTGGATAACACTGGATCATGAGCTGATCACCGAGCTACGTTCACACCGCGAGCCTTACTGCTCAATTCCAAATTTTTCTCAGATCTAATTTTTTTGTATAGCTGTTCACACTGTTGCTTTAAATGTGGCCAATATCAAATTTACAGTGTAAACAGATCATAGTTCTGAACTGGCTTGCATGCACAAAACAACAATACAAACAGGGTTTCCAGGTTTTCACAACAAAATCCGCCCAATTGCTTCTCAAAACTAGTCCAAAAGTAGCCTAACAATGTTCAGGAGGGTAAATATCACGTCAACCCACAAACATGAAAAACAACCCGTGGCAATAGTGGATAAAGTAGCCAGATTCCGAGGGGAAACTGTGGATTTGGCAACACTTGCACAGTGCGCTGTCATACGGAAGTAAACATAGAGAACATAAAGTAAGCGATTATGCATTTTTTATAGTGTGATCTGCTGCAGAAGCCAGTAAAATTATGCGCAGGCAATATGAAAAATAAAGACACGGATGTAACAAAATACAGAGTTTTGAAACATTTCTGATACGAGCCCTCATGTTTTGCTTGTACATAGAGTTGTCACTGTAATACTTATAATCACACTTCCACTGATTACCTTTCGCAACTGTCTTGATAACTTTGCGTATGTAAAATCACAGAATTATGACGAATGTCGATCTAGAGTGACGTAAAAGTTGCATGAATTCCGACTTGACTGTTCACACTGCGGTCCCATTGCAAGCCATCTGACCTGTGTCAGATTTAACACCACATATGGAAATGGCACAAATCAGAATTGAAAAGATCACATTCCAGGCGGTTTGTGCTGTTCACACTGTCATGACTAATCTGAGTCACATGTGAGCAATAAAATCGGATTTGGGCCACATTTGCCTGCAGTGTGAATGCAGAAGTGCGTACGTAGAAACACAGATACTGTGCCAAAGCATAATGGCCCAAATCACAACTTTAAAGACCTTTTATGTTAGATAAGAAGTTTAAATATATTTTTAAAACTACATTTTTTTCCCGGAAAACCTATTGTTTCATATCATCACGTGACCACGATGATATCGAGTGGGGCTAATCGCGATAACCACAATATCGCAATACCGCACTATTGACAAGCATAACCGCAGAGAAATGCAACAACCGCAGCAACCGTGATATTTGTGTTTTCATTTTTCGTAAGGTTATGCCCTTTTCGTTTTACACTTAATGCATGTATACTGAATATTAAATAAGTTAGTAAAGATAACATAATGTGTACCATGCTGATTTGTACAGAGGCTCAGTAGATTTGCACTTAACAAGCCTAAATAGACTGTGAATGCGAGAGAAGTCACTTGAGCACGTGCGATTACTTGCGTCTGTCCTTCAGGCCGAGTCTTGTCATGATTGTTTGTGAAAATAGGTTGTGATGTCCAAGGAAAGCGAAATCTCTGTCTTAGCATTGTTATTAGCTCTGTTGGTCAGCTGAGCCTTTAAAGGTGGCGCTCAAAGCTAAAATGATTTCAACAGCGTGTTTCAATCCATCGCTCTTTGAATGAATTA
>JAHKKF010500849.1:0-19092 GCA_019740295.1 Labeo calbasu
AAAAACTCCCATCGTATTTTTTCCCTCAACTTCAAAAATCATTTCAAAATCATCCTGCATTGCTAAGTACCGACCTACCCTAACTGTCAGTTCAGGCAGAGTGAGACAAGACGAGCACTTGACATTAAAAAGTATATCAATTGTTTTGTTTTTATGAAAATAACGATCGTTTCATTAGATAAGACCCTTATTCCTCGGCTGAGATCATTTTAAGCCGCACTTAAACTGCATTTTGGAAGTTCAAACTCGGGGCACCATAGCAGTCCATTTTCTGGAGAAAAATCCTGAAATGTTTTCTTCAAAAAACATAATTTCTTTACGGCTAAAAAAAGAAAGACAAGAACATCTTGGATGATAAGGGGGTGAGTACATTATCTGTAAATTTTTGTTCTGGAAGTGGACTTCTCTTTTAACGGAATCCAAAAAATGGTTCTTCTATAGCTTTACTGCAAAAACACCCCTTTGGAGCCTTTATTTTTTAAGAGTGTAGCACCTTTGAAAAAGTGACCCTTATGACTGGTTTTGTGATCCAGGGTCACATATTAGAAACTTCATGGCAGGTTTATTGAGGCAAGTTGAAACTAAACTCTGGAACTAAACACCAGCCCTCCTCGACCAAGCTTGGACATAAAAGCTTGTAAACACTGTTTACAGCATTTAAACCATATATCTTCAACCATATATTAAAAGAACCATTTTGAAGAATATTTTACAAACCTAAAGAACCTTTTTTGACTATAAAGAACCTTTTCTGCATTTAAAAGGTTCCATAGATGTTCAAGGTTCTTCATGGAACCATCAATGCCAATGAAGAACCTTTATTAGTGTAGCGTGACACAGAAGAGAAGAATTGTTGAATAAAATTATTTGAGGTTTTTTTGTACAACTAAACATTCTTGTAGCTTCATAAAATTACGGTTGAACCACTGATGTCAGATGGACTATTTTAACAATGTTCTTGGTATCTTTCTACACCTTGAACGTGATAGGACCCTTGCTGTCTACGGAAGGTCAGAAAGCTCTCGGATTTCACCAAAAATATCTTAATTTGTGTTCCGAAGATGAACGAAGGTCTTACAGGTTTGGAACGATATGAGGGTGAGTAATTAGTTTTTTAATTAAAAAATTAATTTAAATCTTTTTAACACAAAAGATTTTACATTTTTGTGTCAACTATCCCTTTAAGACTGATACAAGGATGTTCAAAACATTCTTCCAGGATGTCAACATTTTGTTCTGATACTGCATAGAGGCTGAACACTCGCAAAAGGTTCTGAATGAACTTTCACCCACATTTACACCAGCTCTATAACATCAAAGAAGCCAGTTCAGACCAGCATTCCTGTAGATTCCTGATATTTACTAGAGCTGAAGCACAGCTGGGAAAGAGCGCTCTCTACTGACCAAATAATCAAACAAAAGAGAGATAAATGACAACACAACAAGCATATGTAAGTTTGCTTTCTTTTTTATACAAAATAACTACTTTATTTCATCATCTTTCATCATGACATTAAAATGTTCATTTAGGTGCATGGATTTTCATTTCTCCTCTAAGAAATACATCTATGAAAGTCTCTTTCATACACTTACTAGATGTCATCTTTGAGGTAGTGCAAAATTGGCATCTGCTCCTTTTCTCCACTTGCCCTTTGTCAAAGATGGGCATAAATCTACAAGAGAATATACAAGAGAAACAGCAACACGAAAGACTATAAGTCAACAGACAGGGCTCTTTCATGCTTCGTTTTTTTTTTTCTTCTCCATTTTCCTATTTTCTTTATACAGACTTTTCAGTACAGTGTCTTCAATAAAGTGCCAACTCCATTCCCCTCCATAAATACATTATGAAAGATGTCACATTAACACACTAGACAAACAACAGAACATACACAGACAAAGAGTAAATAGAAAAGAAAAGTAACATCATAGTAGCTCATTCATTTAACAGTCAGAATCCACTTATTTATACCTACATCTCCAAAAGGTACTGCAAGAGATGAGACTGAATTGATCACATTCAACAATTCAAGTCTCGCCATTAATACCGCACAAGAAATGGCAACAGGCGAATCAATCCCAACATAGCCATTCCTTTAGCTCTCCAACTGAACTGTGCTTGTACAAACTCACATTGTCCTTTAGGACCATTCAGTTCTTGTCCATATCTGACCCTGAGCCCAAAGTCATCTGCAGGTGCAGGAGTCTGCAATCATATCTTCATATTCTTTATAAACTATGTTTCCATTCCTCTCCATCATCAGCACACTGACAGGTTTGTATTTATAAGGCACGCAAGAGGGCAACGGGATATCTCCCACACCAAGCTCGCTGATGAACGTCTGCATGATCGCATGGTTGGGTGAATTGTAGCCGTAATGCAGAATACGAGGACAGTCTCCCATACAGTAACGAGGATTGTACTTGGGGGGTGCAATGATCCAGTGGTCCCATCCCAAATCTTTAAATGACACACGATAGGAGTGCAGCTTGCACTGGTTTTTGGCCACGCTGTTCGGCCCTTGCTTGTAGTTGGGGATGTCAGAGATGATGCTCCCGGGTTCCCCAGAACGACGGGTCCTGGGGCGGGAAAGGGGCGTGGTGTACTTCCCCCATTCCACAGGCTGCTTGTTCTCCTCCAGGAACAGCAGCAAAACAGGAGCTTGAAGATGGTGTTGAGGTGGGAAATGTTTTCGATGCGTAATGGACCTGGCATGTTCTTGCTGTGTGCATCGATAATGGGCAAAGAGGGATACGTGGCCGTCTTTCGACTCGGACACGTGGTTTGTGACATCGGATTCGGTCCACAGGCTTCGAGGACCCATAATGACACGGTCACCCGCGGGAAGATCTTGAAGAGATGTGACTCTCGCCTCACAGATAAAAGGAAGATGGGATGACACAGGCGACCTTAGGTGCATAAAAGACGCCCTCACTAATTTGTCCAACAAGAGGTTTTTCAGTCCATATTTCACTGTGTAGGTATACTGAAGATCTAGCCCAGTAGGTTTTAGATGGGAGAAAGACAAAAAGAAAAGAAATAATCAGATAATACACCTAAATATTTAAAAATGAAGAATTCAGATGCAAAACTAGCTAAATCCATCTGACGTCTTTCTTTAAAAAATGCATTTTTATCAGGCTCAGATGTATAGGTTTCTATGTAAGTACCGGTGCTTCTGATTGGGCTGAGGATGGTATTTTAGCGAGTTTGAAGAAAAAGTATTTGATGGACGTATAATATGTGTCGGGAGCATTCACTCAGTATCATTATCTCATTTTCGACCGAGATGGCTTTTAGTTGGTTTTTCATCTGAACTCTTCAAATACACTTCTAATAGTTCTTAATTTCTAATAGTTCTTAATAATTTAAGAACTGCACTGCGCAACATATCTTAATGTCATAAAAGAACTATTAAAAGAGCATACCAGTCAAAAGTTATTTTTTTAATTAAGATTTATAATGTTAAAGAATTCTCTTCTGCTGTCCAAATATTATCTGATCCAAAATACAGCAAAAGCAATAATATTGTGAAATTTTTACTATTTAAAATAACTGCTTTCTATTTGAATATATTTTAAATGTAATTTATTTCTGTAATCAAAGCTACATTTTTATCAATACTCTAGTCTTCAGTGTCACATGATCCTTCAGAAATCATTCTGAAATAAAAAGCTTTTGTAACATTACACTATACCATGTAAAAGCTGATAGAAATTAATACTTATTTATATAAGTTGATCAAAAATGATAATAAAGACATTTATAATTTTACAAAAGATTTCTATTTCAGATGAATGCTGTTCTTCTCAACTTTCTATTTAACTAGGAAAAAAATCTACTCAGCTGTTTTCAACATAAATGTTTTTAGCAGTAAATCAGAATATTAGAATGATTTCTAAAGGGACCTATGACTGGAGTAATGATGCTAAACATTCAGCTTTGAAATAACAGGAATAAATTACATTTTAAAATATATTAAAATAGAAAACAATATTTTGAAAATGTATTGTTTTTGCTGCTCTTTGGATCAAATAAATACAGGCTTGGTGAGCAGACTTCTTTAAAAACATTAACATGTTACTGTTCAAAAACTTTTGACTGCTAGTGTAGGTGAAGTAGATTTTAATAATCTGAAACATATTTTTCCACAATAAAGAACTATATGTGCAATGAAAACGTTCCATAGATGTTAAAGGTTCTTGATAGAACAAAAAAAATCTCTTCTATAACATAATGTGCTCTAGATGTCCTTGTAAAGAAAGTGTATGAGAGAAAACAGTGCTTTACCACTTGAGGTTAAGAGGAAGTGCTTTTCAGTGGTGGACGCTTGAAGCAGCCTTACAGTGTTGGACCCAAATAACTTGGGCTGCTTTGGTCGTCCATCTGCATCCGCAGCTATCCTGTATAGATTTAACATGAGTCGCATAGCTTCATCTTTGGTCTGGCTTTCTAGGACAGGTCTAAAATAAGAGTTCCTCTGTTTGGGGTGTCGATTGCGGCGAACTTCTGTACTGGCAACGCCAAAACGTGACGGAGAGGCCATGTTTCCAGCCACACGCGAAGATACGTGCAGCACAAACAAACACGACAGTACGCAGAGTCTCAGACAGTTGTGACTGCTGGTAGCCTTCATGATCAGCCCCTCGTACGGACGAGTGACACCTGAAAGGCTACCATCGTCTAAGACAATCAACAGGCGGAATTCAACCTAAACATCACCTGAAGTTTACAACCCTTTTGCAGCACCGCCTACCATGTGGCGTCATGCCCAATTACCTGTCCAACGTCAACGTGGGTTTCGTGTCATTTATCTCCTACGTGCAGAATACTTACAAAACGCCCACATTTAAATCACGTAAATACACGCATAAACACACCAGCTAAAAGAAAAAAACCCTGAATTTATTCCTGTGATTTCAAAGTTGAATTTTAGCATCATTGCTCCAGTCACATAATCCTTCAGAAATAATCCTTTTTTTGCTCAAAAAAAAGATCATTATTATGTTGAAAACAGCTGAGTAGATTTTTTCAGGTCAAGTCAAGAAGAACAGCATTTATCTGAAACAGAAATCTTTTATAACATTATAAATGTCTTTATCATAACTTTTGATCAGTTTAAAGCATCCCTGCTAAATAAAAGTACTAATTTCTATAATTTCTTTTTAAGTTCTATAAATGCTTTTTATTTCAGATAAATACTATTCTTTGGATCTTTATATTCATCATGAATTTTGATGTATTGAAATATTGATAATAGGCTGATAATTATAAAAAAATGTTGAACAGCAAATCAGACTATTAGAATAAAGGATCATGTAATGATGAGTAATGATGCTGTAAATTTAGCTTTGATCCAAATAATAAATTACATTTTAAAATACATTAAAATAGAAAACAGTTATTTTAAATAGTAAATATATTTTTACAATATTACTGATTCTGCTGTATTTTGGATCAACTAAATACAGACTTGGTGAGCAGAAGAAAATTCTTTAAAAACATAAAAAATCTGTTCAAAAACTTTTGACTGCTAATGTGTGTGTGTGTGGTTTATATATCCTGGTGGGGACTTAAACCTGAATACAGACACACTCATGTGGACTTTTCATGGTGGGGACCTAAATTAAAGTTCCCAGGTACAAAAATGTTGTTTGAGAAAGTAAAAATACAGAAGGTTTCTTCTGACAGGTAGGTTTAGGTGTAGGGTTGATGTAGGGCAGAGGTCACCAGACCCAGTCCTAGAGGGCCGGTGTCCTTGCAGAGTTTAGCTTCAACTCTAATCAAACCCACCTGAACCAGCTAATCAAGGTCTTACTAGGTAGGTAGGCATACTTGAAACTTCCAGGCAGGTGTGTTGAGGAAAGTTGGAGGTAAACTCTGCAGGACACCAGCCCTCCAGGAACAAGTTTGGTGACCCCTGGTGGAGGGCGATAGAAAATATGGTTTGTACTGAATGGACAGCTGACCAGACGTGTATGTGTGTGTGTGTGTGTGTCAGATACTGTCGCTATTAAAACAGGTTTTGTTCAAAACAAATGATTTCATAGACCCTAATTAAGTGAAATCATTCAATTTGAATAGCGGGGACCAAAAGTATCCCCACGGATATATATCCCCACAATGATATATCAGTCAATTTTGACCTTGTGGGGACATTTTTTCCACCATTTTTTTTTTAATTTATTTTATTAATTTTATTTTTATTTATTTATTTGAAAAACTAAACACGCAGAAAGTTTTGTGTGAGCTGTTGGTTTAGGGTTAGCTTTGGGTCAAGGGGGCAGAAAAACACTCTTCACAGAATTTGTAATGGTTTTATTGCTTATAATGGGAATTGTACTGTTTTTAATGGAAACTGTACCTGTTGGTCTCAAGTGGTAATTTCTATTGGTGGCTTGTTAAAACCACTAAACACTAATGGAGTATGTCCCAAAACACACTAATTGTTTTAACGGTTAAAAATTGATGGTTTGTAATGTTTGTAATGGTATTTGTAGTGAAAACCATTACAATTTCTGTTGTTTCTTTCTATTGTTTTTTTGTTTGTTTGTTTTTTTTGTTTTCAGCAGGGCAGTTTGTACCCACAGTATAAAATTATGTCTATGGAATTTCCCAATAAAACGTAAACCCAATATGTGTGTGTGTAAATTGTGCTTTGATGCATCATCCTGTACACTCTAAACCTTTTATCTAAATATAGGCCTATTACAACCTAAAAGTACATTGTTCTTACGGGGGTAACTTCTCTCATCTTACCCTATTAATTCCTGACTTTCTCACTAATAATTTAAGTGTAATATTAGGTAATGTTAATGTTTAAAATGAGTGTTATAAAATGTAACAAAGAAATGTAAATCCATTACCTTAACAAAACACTTGTCATCTAAGTAGTGAAATACATGCTATTTAAATAACATGACAAAACAATTTGAATAATACATTCATAATATATCTTTATGCAGTGTTTCTTTATGGAGCTTTGATACACTGACATCATCTTTTAGAGGACAAACTGAAATGTATATTTACATCACATGTCAATCAGCTGAAGTGCCATACAAACAAGTAATTTATTGTAAAATTGAATGAAATATCTATGTATACATATATATGTAAAAATGCACACTTGAAATCTACGCAGTCTGCACTCATTAATAGCTCATATTGACAACTGTGTGTGAAATACATCAGTAACTATTTTTGTAACCTTTTTATTTTTCGTTTCAATTAGTAGTAATAACTATTAACTGGTATTATAAAAACCAACTCAAATCTCGGGTTTGATCCATAATTCTGTATTCACCATCTACCTTCCTCTAGATGGCGCTGTCAATCGGCTTTTTTCTTCATGAACGCGCACTCTTGCTCGCTGACAGCCGCGTGCCCATTCCCATTCTGTGCTTCAGCCGACATCAGCAGCAGCAATGGCTCTCCTCAAAACCTCCAAGTTCATTTCCTCTGTTGGAAGTTTGACGCCGTCTTTGGCTACCCTACCCATCAGAGCCAGGTAAGGGAAGCTAAAAAATAATTTGTTTTTATTATTCAGTGACTAGTACGTTACATTTTAAGACAATGACTTAAAGTCAAAGTTTAATATATGCGGAATATTTTTTTGATCCCCTTTAGTCTATCAGAATAATATTAATGCAGTAAATTCATTTTTACACTTCACGCCATCAGATTTGTGCTCACGATCACGCACGCACATACAGTCACATCCGTTCACATGGAGCTCATGCTGTGAAATGATACAGCACAGTTCACAATATTACACCATCCATGTGGGTGTCGTCAGGTATGTGTGTTACAGGCTGCTTTTATTATCAATTTCAAGCCAGTTTTATAGCAGCTAATGGATCAAATCTGTCTCATCTCTACCATTATTACAAAACGAATCATTCAGCATCCCTCTGACCTTCATCTAGCTAAAGCCAAGAAATTCAGCATTGCTTTTCATATTCTGCGTTAATTATTGGTAAGAGCTGTCCGTTACTCTGTACTAACGAATACTGGTTAATACCTGGTATCTTTTGCATTTATTAATAACTTGCATATAAACGCTATTGCGTCCTTTTTGGTCTCACTAGGAGACCGTACGTACAGGTTTCCAGTGCGTTCATTGGGTAAAACAAGCAGGTTGAGCTTTCTGATTGGCTCTGCAGCTTCCGAGTTCTTCCGTCAAGAAATCATGGTAGTATGTGTCCTTTTGCACCACGTTTGGAGGGCAAAGCAGCTGATGCTGAGCACAACATCATTTAACCTTTATTTAGTACATTTCGGAATTTTTCTGAAATAACACAACCACTTATGCCAAACCTAAAACCCTCATCTTTACGCATTTGACAGTTAATGCTAAAGGGTTATAGAGTCACAAGGCCCACTTCCGTTTTTCCAAACTTGAGATTAAATTACTCCGTGACCACTGCTACTTGCTAATCTAAACTGAGCTTTTGTACAGTTTGTTTTTTAATTATCTCCTACAGTCTATTTTATGCAACAGACATTGCTCCTAAGTAATCTCAGCTACTAAGTCAAAGTGTTGTATTAATAAAACACTAACACATAGACTAAATAACTACATAACCACTGTGACACACAAGCTATGCGGTAGGAGTTTTTGCAACATGATTCCAGAACTGACCTTTGACTCCACAGCCTCAAATGCATACTTTACTAAACATACAACAGTATAGAAGAGCGTATTGATAATATCATGAATGGCATCAACAGTGTTTGTTGATGCTTAGTTACAAGGTAGTGAATTAATTGCACTTGTTTGTCTAGTAGAAGTATGCAGAAACTCACTTGTGTGGGGGGAATAAAATAAAGGATTTAATGAAATAAAGGAATAGAATGAAAAACCAAGTTAAGAGAAGTTCATTTGTTGTCAATTTGGAGTCAAGTTTTGTTTCCTTATGTACTGTACTTGAACTGTATGCTGAATAGCTGTTATTAGAAACATCATTTTTGGCTAAACTTAACTTGAGCTCTTTTCTAATTTTTTTTTTTTTAATGGTCTGCTATGTTTTTTTAGCTCATGGTGGACTGAGGTGCAGATGGGACCCCCTGATCCCATCCTGGGGGTGACGGAGGCCTTCAAACGGGACACAAACTCTAAGAAAATGAACCTGGGTGTGGGGGCATACAGGGACGACAATGGCAAGCCATATGTTCTCAGCTGTGTTCGGAAGGTATGTACCTTTTCTGTGCCACCACACGACTGAGCTTCCATGAGTTTAAACCTGGTAATTGTTTTTTTAAACTGGTATGATTTTGTGGGGAAAATAAAACTCACAGTGGTGCTCTGTGTAAGATGGAAATCTTGTCAGTGATTGACCAATAGTTTTCAAAGGTATATATGTAGGGTTAGTGTGCTCCAATGGTATTGGCAAAATTCAGGGGGTGGTGTGTCTGTGTTAACATGTGCTTTTGCTTTTCTCTGTTTCTGCAAAGTCACCCTGAGTTGAGTGTTTTGAGAGGCTGTCTCTGTTTAAGCAGTATCCACCAATTAAATTCATGACCCTCAGCTTTGTAACTGTGGAGAAGTCATCATAAACATTTTGTGAAGATGTTAAATCTAGTGAGTATTTATTTTTATTATGTTTTGTTTAGGCTGAGGCTCTGATTGCCTCTAACATGGTAGATAAAGAGTATCTTCCCATTGGGGGTCTGGGTGACTTTAGTAAGGCTTGTGCTGAGCTCGCACTGGGGCCGGACAACGAGGTTCTCAAAAGCAAGAGGGTGAGTTTGTCTCTCTAGTACCCATTCGGTCTTTCATTATTGTATTAACTTTTACACATTTGATAGGTTTTGATGTTAGTGTTAATTTAGCCCAACAGGTAATTATTTTTTTCTTTCTCTATTAGAGCATCACTGTCCAGACAATCTCGGGTACTGGGTCTCTGAGGGTTGGAGCCAATTTCCTGGTGTGTATTTCATTCATTCTATTCATTCCTTCAGCCAATAAGCTTTGAGGCTGTTTATCATCTCCACCTTGAAAAGAGGGACATTTTCTTTGCCTCATCCAGTAATATCTTAGAAGGGATGGTTCACTCAAAAGTAAACATTCTGTCGTTATTTACTCGCCCTCATGTCGATCCAAAGCTGTAAGACCTTCGTTCTTTTTCGGAACACAAATTAGGATATTTTTAATGAAATCTGAGAGCTTTTTGACCCTCCATAGACAGCAAGGGTATGACCACAGTCAAGGCACAGAAATGTAGTAAGGTCCAGTGTTGGGGGTGAGGCATTACAATAAGTGTGAGTTGTGTAATCAGACAAAATACTTTTTTCGAGTAATAAGTAAAGTAATGCATTTCTTTTTAATTTACAAAAAAAAATGACAAGAGTTACTTTTTCAAATAAGTAAATCAAATAAGTAATAAGAGTTACTTTTTTCCCATTAATTGGATGTTAACAGGTAACATCCATTAATTCATCTGTTTCTCAAAATGAATAAAAACAGTGAAATGCAACTCAGAATATGATACAAACCTGCAATAATTAAATAAGTTAAATACTTAAATATATTATATATATATTAAATATATTAAATATATATATGTGTATGTCCTTTATGTATTTAATCCCATTTTATTAACTAGTGTATCTGCTGCTGACCTTTGATGATCCAATTCAACCATACTAATAAGCAAAAATTAAAGATAAACTAACTTTTGTTCTTTTTTTGCTGAACAATGTTGAACTTTCTCTTTCTGCACTATACTGTACAGATGTGAGTTTAATTTTCCTTTGGCCTGAGGCTTTTTGTGTGAACTTTTTATGTTAAAAAAACAAGCAAGCCCTACGAAGATTTAAAAAGTAACGCAAAAGTAACGTAACCCATTATTTTCCATTAAATGTAAACAAGTAACATAATTAGTTACTTTTTTAGGGAGTAACGCAATATTGTAATGTATTACTTTTCAAATGAACTTTTCCCCACACTGGTAAGGGCATTGTTAAAATAGTCTATGTACTCTCATAGCTTCATGAAATTACAGTTGAACCACTGATGTCACATGGACTATTTTATTGATGTCCTTACTACCTTTCTGGGCCTTGAACGTGGTAGTGCCGTTGCTGTCTATGCACGGTCAGAAAGCGCTCGGGTTTAATCAAAAATATCTTAACATGTGTTCCAAAGATGAATGAAGGTCTTGCGCGTTTGGAACAACATGAGGGTGAGAAATGACAGAATTTTCATTTTTGGGTGAACTATTCCTTTAAAAGGAGCAAACACCAATATGGCACTTCTATGTCATATGGTAATTGTTTACAGTGTCTTAACACCCCTTTCTCAACTTTTTCTCTATTAGTCACGGTTCCACACAGTGGCAAGGGATGTATACTTGCCAAAGCCATCCTGGGGAAATCACACCCCTATTTTCCGTGACGCTGGTATGCAGCTGAAAGCGTACCGCTACTATGACCCTGCTACCTGCGGCTTTGACTTTACTGGAGCGCTTGATGACATCTCGGTGAGCCAGCATCACAGTACATTTCCCTATACAGTCTTATGAGCCAGTAAAGACTTCTATAATGGTCCAAAATGTATTTTAAATAAATGTTATTCTTTTCATTAAAGTATGGAAAAACTGTATCAGTTTTCACAACAAATGTTAAACAAAAATTTATAATAATAAAAGTTTCTTGAGCACTGGATCATCAAATTAAAATGATTTTTGAAGGATCATCTGACCCTGAACTGTGACTTTGTCTGAGATGCATTGAATGTTTATCATCTTTTCTTTACCTACAGAAAATTCCAGAGCATAGTGTAATCATGCTCCACGCTTGTGCTCATAACCCCACTGGTGTCGACCCACGACCAGAGCAGTGGAAGGAGCTCTCAGCTGTCATCAAGGTGTGTGTGTCTGTTGTTTTTAAAGCATAGCAGAAGTAATGATGTTTGTTTAAATTCCTTGAATGATAAGATACTCCAGACCATTGGGCTGATGTTGCCTCGCTATCTTGTTATCCATTTTCTCTGCAGAAGAGGAAACTTCTAGTGTTCTTCGATATGGCCTACCAGGGTTTTGCTAGTGGAGATATTGATCGCGATGCCTGGGCTGTGAGGTACTTTATTGAGCAGGGCCACAATGTCCTCCTGTCTCAGTCCTTCGCTAAGAACATGGGTCTCTATGGTGAGTACATTGTGTCAGAGTCTGCATATACTCTATAAACCATTTCTTTTTTTTTTTTTTTAATAATCCTGCACAAACTGGATCTTGATGTACGAGTGTAAAGTGCAAAAAAGAAAAAATTCACATCTGGTATAAGATTTCACATTTGGCTTATGTACATCTGATCTCATCTGGTCATCTGATCTGAAGTATCCAGTTGTCAGCTTTATTTAGAATTTTAGTCACCATCTGATGAGGCCAGTTTTTTACTTTTAATTTTAAAAATAATTTCAAATATTATAAATTAATTTAAATAAAGGATTATCCACATACAGCACATTGGATTACTAATGTAACATCAGTGCAACATCTTAAAGATACAGGGTGTTTGTAACACTTAACCGATTTAGCACAGTGTGTCCCCTAACTGCATGCCAGAGTTCAGAAAATCATCTGTTCTTTAGGCTGTACAGACAGCCTGTTCTAATAGCAAAAATGAACATAACACAATGCTCAAACAAAATAAGTCGAGGAACAAAAAGCAATACCTTACATACACTACCATTCAAAATTTGGGGTTGATGCTTTGAAAGAAATCACAAACATTGTGAAATATTATTGCAATTTAAAAATGTTCATTTGTAATGTATCTAATGTGTCCAAACTCTTTAACTAGCAAATAGTATTACACTCAACCATAATACTATGTTTGTTGTAGGTGAGCGTGTTGGAGGGTTCACAGTGGTGTGTGCTGATGCTGAGGAGGCAAAGAGGGTGGAGTCTCAGCTGAAGATCCTGATTCGCCCCATTTACTCTAACCCACCCATGAATGGAGCACGTATCGCCGCCACAATCCTCAGCACACCAGAGCTGCGTTCAACATGGTGAGGCTTGCTTGCATACTCCTTAAGAACTTACTTTCATAAAACTTCAAGCTTTTTTTTTGTTGACATAATTGTATTTCTGTAGGCTGGAGGAGGTGAAGGGTATGGCCGACCGTATCATTAAAATGAGAGAAATGCTGGTCGCTAATCTGAAGAAGGAAGGATCTACTCAGAACTGGCAACACGTGACTGACCAAATTGGCATGTTCTGCTTCACTGGACTCAAACCTGAGCAGGTACAATGATTTGCATGCTCAGAAATTAAAATATTTATGCATCTGTATAATTAAATGTTGTAAACTGGTACAGGCACTAACAGTCGGAGATTCTGTTGTGTTTCAGGTGGAGCGTCTGATAAAGGAGTTTTCTGTTTACATGACTAAAGATGGCCGTATCAGCGTTGCTGGGGTGACCTCTGGAAATGTGGGATACCTTGCACATGCCATTCATCAGGTCACTAAGTAGATCAAACTTATGTCCGTCCCACTATTCCTCTTTGGACTCAGATCTTGGCTTCACTTCATTTGGCTGTTTTGCTAGGTCAACATGGATCCTGAACATGTTATCAGGGTGTCTAACTGTAACCTTAAGTCATCTCCCAGGATATCTTGTGGTTCTTTGACTAATAAGCACATTTGAGAACATTTTTCATCCTGTTAAAATTCTGTATGAACTTTATTTATTGTGTGAGTGAAGTAAAATGAACAACAACAATAATAAAGGATATTGTGTCCATTTAATGATGTTTTGTTGTTTTCATTGTTAGGGGACAGAACAAAACACACACGCACACACTGTAAACCACATTGATACTCAGTAAAATTAGTTCCTTTGTTCTTTAATGAAAATCAAGTTAGATTTCAATTTAGACACACAAAAGTCTGTGATAAGATCATGATTATATCAGCAATATGTGTAGTCAGTTGTAATGTGGACTTTGTGGACAATTGTAATGTGTAATTTGTGTTGTGTTTTTATTTATAACAGCTGCTGGCTCTTTCATTTAAACCTGTAAATAACATTTTAAGATTTTGAAGGTTTTCAAAATGTAAAAGCATTCAAAATATTCTGCACTGTTTATAATTCTAATAAAATCATATTTTGCAAGCTAATTGATAAACTTGCATTTCCACTACATTGAATTATATTTATTTGATCTTTTTTTTTATTTTAATAATGTATGTAGGTAATGGATAAATGGAACGTGCATTCAACTCAATTTATTTATATATATATATATATATATATATATATATATATGCATGCATACATGCATACATACATACATACATACATACATATATAATATATATATTAAAGACCAAGCAACAGTATTTTCTCGTAGTTCAGCAGTTATGTAGAAAGTATATAAACGTTATGTTTTGGGTGTCAGTTTAGCGTGAAGGAAATTATGCGGTAATGGGAATGTGGAACAATGCGATCACTTGATATTGTAATTGTAATTAGTCAATAAATTATTCCTTTTAATTCAAGGAATAGATTAATCTATTCAAAGGAAAAATCTAAAATATAATGTTTTTGTATTATTTGCATTGTTAGAAACAATAAAGATGGTCTGTTATATATGGTTTGTTTATTTATACATTATAAAAATGCAAAAATATTATATCCATTACACAGTATGATGGGTTTTAAAGCTTTGGAGTTCCTAGAGGTACAAAGGGTATCTAGATAATATAAATCCCCACATAAAATTACATAAAAATAGAGTTATAAAAAAAACACTGTCCCAAAGAGAAGCACGTACAAAGAAGATTTTCTTGCGACGTGGACATATTTCCAAAAAGGTGAGAGCAGATTTATCCACATCCGTAGAGATGGTCCGAAGCGGATCTCTATCAGAGATGTTAAATTAAATATTACATATATGTGACTGTGGACCACAAAACCAGTCATAAGGTTACAAGTCCAAAGTCACAAGTCAAAGCTGAATAAATAAGCTTTGCATTGATGTATGGCGAGATACTGCTTGAAAATCTGGAATCTGTGAGCGTAAAAAAAAAAAAAGAGATTATCGCCTTTAAAGTTATCCAAATTAAGTTCTTAGGAATGCACAATACTAATCAAAAATTGAGTTTTGACATATTTACGGTAGAATATTTACAAAATATCTTCATGGAACATGATCTTTACTTGGTTAATGGTTTTTGGCATGAAATAAAAAAATGATAATTTTGACCCATACAATGTATTTTTGGCTATTGCTGCAAATATACCTGTGCTCCTTAAGAATGATTTTGTGGTCCAGGGTCACACATATCAGCGAATACAGTAGAATAGACTACATTACCCATGAGCTGAAAGTCATATGATGTGACTGCAGCGTCAAATGACGTTTCAGGTGTGTTCGGCTTGAAGCAGCGCTGCGCAGACCGATTGGCGTATGACATCAAAGTACCGCGAGAGCGAAGACGGCTCGTATGCGTTTAAATCCCTCTCGCGGTATTTTGATGTCATACAATGATCCGTCTGCGCAGCGCCGCTTCCAGTTGAACACACCTATTGCTGCTCCCTGTGTTGCTGTGTTAGCAGAACGTACCCCTGATCTCAGTGGAGGCGGTAGCCGCATCTTTATTTCTGTTCCTCACTGAAAAATACCACACTTATGCTCTTCAGTACAGTACAGGATCAGTGAAAAACATACACATGAGGTGAGACATCTGGTTTATCACATCTCGTTCGTACCGGGAGAGTTTTTTTGCTTAACAAATACAGTGTTGCTATGTGAGTCATGTGACTTTTCGGGTTTGGTCATGGCATGTTCTGTGCCTTTCAGATTTGTTTACGCTCCTAGAGCGGTGAATATAGAGCATATGATGGTTATGAATGAAAGAAGCCTAGTAGTGTTTGATCATGACGGTGTCTTAGCCTAGACTTGGCCTGATGTCTTCATTGAATCTTGAGTTAATTCATTGTTAGTGAGGATGATAGTTAAGGATAATCCCATTACATTGTGGTAATGTCACAGCTATTATGTTGACATTAACTTTTAGGACAATTAGGGTAAAGCTTTCAAGAAATATTCGATACTCAATATACTACTGACCAGCTTTTAATCGAGCTGCTCTATAGATAAGGTTCAGACAATGCTGCATTCTTTCTCCTGTATACAGCATGTTTCATTTCCTCATCACTTGTCTGACATTTCTGCTTACTGATCAGCTGAGAAATACAATCGTGTCCCGTGACTTTCAGACGTGTTCTAAAGTGCAAACCCTACTGACTGTCGTTTTATAATGCTGATCAACCACTTTAGTCAATTTGTGAACACATCTTTCAGACAAGTTAGTAGCAAATGCACTACTATTCAAAAATTGCTTTCAAAGAAATTAATACTTTTAATCAACAAAGACGCATTAAATTGAAAGTGACAGTAAATGGATTTATAATAAAACAGTAGATTTATATTTCAAATAAAAGATTTTAAAATTTATGATCAACAGAGAAAAAAAAGTGTATCATAGGTTCCATAAAAATATACAGCAGTCGTAATGTTTTTCCACATAGTAAAATTACATTTTAAGATACACATTTTAAAGTACAGCAAAATCAATAAAATTTCGAAATATTTTTACTATTTGAAAAAAATGTTTTGTATTTGAATATATTTTAAAATGTAATTTATTCCTGTGATTTCAAAGCTGAATATTTAGCATCATTACTCGTCACATGATCCTTAAGAAATCTTTGTAATATATTGATTTGCTGCTCAAAAACATTTATTATTATTATTGTTGAAAACAGCTGAGGTGAATTTTTTTCAGGTCTTTTGAATAGCAAATTCAGAAGAACAGCGTTTATCTGAAATAGGAATCCTTTGTAACATTATAAATGTCTTTATCATCACTTTTGATCAAATTAAAGCATCCTTGCTAAATACAAGTATTAATTTCTATAATTTCTTCTGACTCCAAGCTTTTGAATGGTATAGTGTATAATGTTACAAAAGCTTTTTATTTCAGATCAGTGCTGATCTTTGGATCTTTCTATTCATCAAAGAATCGTGACTGTTTTAAATATTGATAATAATAATAATAATAATAATAATAATAATAATAATAATAAAAATAAATGTTTTTTGAAATCAGCAAATCAGCATATTAGAATGATTTAATGATGCTGACAATTCAGATTTGATCAAAGGAATTAATTACATTTTAAAATATATTTAAATTAAAAGAAGTTATTTTAAATAGTAAAAATATTTCACAATATAACTGGATTTTTGAATCAAATAAAATAAAAACATTAAAATAATAAAAAATTAAACAAATATATATTGCTGTTCAAAAACTTTTGACTTCTGTGAATTCAAATTTGTCCTGAAGTGCAAACCACACTGTCAATTTATGATGCTGATAAACTGTTTGTCAATTTGTTCCCTATTTTTCGCAGGTGGCGATCACAAAACATGACAGCCTCTCTGTAACTGTATGGACCTTGTGGATGTGTGTTAGTAAAGGTGTGTGTTTGCACCATTGCCCCCTCAATGGTGGCGACTCTAACTGACAGCACAAGTGTGTTTGCCTCTACTTTTGCCCTATGGTGTGTCCTTGTCAGTTTATCTGAGAGTGTGTGAGAAAAGCAAGCGTCATGTCAAGGGCAGAAAGGGCGATTAACAGTGAAGCGGGTGACTGGGGTTACAGTGAGGATGCTGGTGAAAGAGCATGGCTCTTACAGAGCCCCAGTGTGGACTCCATCCCACCACCTAATCAATCAGACAACAGACGCGAAGGGACTTCATTACTTGGTGCTGTGTTCATTGTGGTGAATGCTGCTCTGGGAGCCGGACTTCTTAATTTTCCTGCTGCTTTCAACATGGCTGGAGGCGTCACAGCTGGAGTGACCCTTCAAATGGTGAGATGCATTTACAAACTATTGTACACTAAACCATACAGTGTTAACTTGAAGTAGAAGGTGTCTTTTCTTTGAAGTTAAATGTTAAATGCCTTGTTCGTTTAATCTTTCACAGTGTATGATTGTCTTTATCATCACTGGGTTGGTGATCTTGGCTTATTGTTCTCAGGTAAGCAAAAATGTGCTTATATAATGAGTTAAGCAGTTTAATCCAAATCTTCTAAGGAGACACCATCTTTTATATAATGAACAGATTAAATTCACATATAAACAAATACATGGAGCACCTCAAATATGATAAACATGGAAGTTCAAAGATCTATAATTGATTGATGTTTTAGCTTCTGCTCTATGTATTTTGTTCACTTCACATTGTTTTTTAGGTGAGCAATGAAACAACATATCAGGAGGTGATTCGTGCGGTATGTGGGAAGGCTCTGGGTGTCATATGTGAGCTGGCCATAGCTGTTTACACCTTTGGCACATGCATAGCCTTCCTTATTATTATTGGGGATCAGTTAGACAAGCGTGAGTATGTTCACATATATATGATACATCAAAATAGTCTGAATGGAGTCTGATTTCCTGTCTTTCTTCCTATAGTGATTGGCGCAATAAATAATGAGTCAGAGAAAGCCATTAGTTTGCACTGGTACACGGATCGTAAGTTCACCATCACTTTGACATCAGTGCTGATCATACTGCCTCTGTCCATACCCAAGGAGATTGGCTTCCAGAAGTATGCAAGGTAGAAACGTCTTGTGATTTTCTGCATTGTTTAACTAAGTTACTGTTTTATGCTTGCAGTGTTATGTCACAGCTGTGACTAGCGCAAATGTTTTTGCTTAAATTGCACTTTTGAATGATCTTTGCTGGTTAAATCATATATGCACATTTGTACTGATTCATCTGTAGCACCCTGAGTGTTATCGGCACCTGGTATGTGACAATCATAATCATCGTCAAATACATCTGGCCTGACAAAGACGTTTCTCCAGGAATCATCCCAGTCAGGTCAGAAGTACAGTTTAAATAGTTATTTGAGTAACATATTAAAGAAGAGATTTTGATCACTGCTATAATGTGATGTTTGTTATTTTTCAGCCCTGCATCCTGGACCGATGTGTTCAATGCCATGCCCACAATCTGCTTTGGTTTCCAGGTGTGTGAACTTAATGTTTTTGGAAGTCTCTTATGCTCA
>JAHKKF010500855.1:0-13221 GCA_019740295.1 Labeo calbasu
GGGGCATTATGGATGTGTCATATAAATGCTTAGAGAATGTATGTGTTACCGATATACCTATATATATATATATATATATATATATATATATATATATATATATAAATATATGTGTGTGTTTATATTTTAATAATCCCTTGTTGATAGAGTCTTAACATCAGAAAAATACCAGTCTATGCACAAATTTTTTATGTTAAAAAAGGAAATAATCATGCGTTATGGATGTGACAAAAAAAGTAAACTTTTTTTTTTGTTTGTTTTTGAGAGACTTTGTAGGATTTCTTCAAATTAAAATGTGATGGCTCTTCACAGAACTTATAATTGTTGCTTAATTTTAATTTTGATATGTCTACTTATGAGGAATATGTACTGTTATGGATGTGAGAAGCCTGAAAACAGCACTTACCAGACTAGAAAATCATGCAATAAAAATAAACCAAATGCTTTAAAAACTTTAAGAGAGAACTTGCATGGATATTTGAACCACCAAATGTTGACATCTGTGCTATCAGTATAGTAACAACCTTTGGTAAAAGCTTTATTTTTTCGTAGTAAGGTTGACCTTTCCATGGAATTACCCAAATTCAGAATTGTGTAATATGCTGTTATCTTTATTTTTACAAATAAAGTCAGAATTGTGAGATTCAAAACTTGCAACTCTGACTTTTTTCGCAATTGCAAGTTTATATCTCACAGTTCCAATTTTTTTTTCACACAACTTTGACTTTTTTTTTCCCCCCTCAGACTTTAAGTTCTAGTTCTTAACTTATAACTTGCAATTGTGAGTTTATATCATGCAAGTAAAAAAAAAGTTAGATTTGCAAGTTTATATCTCGCAATTCTGACTTTATTTCTCGCAATTGTAACTTTATCACACAATTCTGAGAATTTATATCTCACAATTCTGACTTTATGTCTCACAAAGTTAGAATTATGAGTTATAAACTCGTATTTGCGAGGGAAAAAGTCAGAATTTGCGAGTTTATATCCTGACTGTTTTCTGACAATTGCGATTTTTATATAAACAGTCAGAATTGCGAGTTTGTATCACACATTTCTGAGAAAAAAAAGTCAGAATTGTGAGATAAAAAGTCGCAATTACCTTTTTTTTTTTTATTCAGTGGCGGAAACAGGCTTCCATAATTCAACAAGAATACTGAAAAAAAAAAAAAAAAAAAAATAGAAATGTTTGTTAAGCACCACATACCTGCTGAAAATTCAGCTTTGCCATTACAAGAATATATTATATTTTAAAATATATATTAATAGAAACAGCTTTTTTGATTTGTACTAATATTCCACAATATTACTATTTTTACTGTATTTTTCATATCGAGCATAAGAGACTTCTGATGTTCTGTGAGTTGGATATGCAGTAGATCTATTCACCAGCAAAAGTAACCTGACAAATGAGCTTGAAATATTAAAGCCTCTGTGTGTGTGTGTGTGTGTAAGTCCTTGAGATAAGTCAGACACGAAGATAGAGCGGCTCTGTTTGTCCAGGGTGGGTGTGACCTTTGACCCGGGGGTGGATCTCAGTGTGACACTCCACAAGGCCTGGCCGTTATCACCATGACAACAGCTCATATTCTAGAATTATCAGAATAGGAGCGGCTGTCGTGAATCGGTAGCATGTTTTGATTAGACATGTTGTAATTGTTTAACAATGGTGGAAATGATCAGTTAAACTTTCCATGATAGATAAAGACATTTTGGAATGTAATACTGTTTCCGTTCATAAACTGGAGGACATATGGTGTCTGTTTAGAAAGTAAAATGTAATTAATACTTTTCATAAAATTTCAAGAAGTGTCTATAACTAGGCAGAAGGACGGGAAGAAAGACAGAGGCCTTTTTATGAGGTGTCGCCTGTCCCCTGTTGGCTATAATGTCGTCAAAGGGGGTCAGTCAGGAACAGAGAAGACAGACTGAATTACATCTAAGTGTGGAGAGCGAGCTGTCGACTTTACAGAGCACACGGTGAAAGGGGGGATGGTTTGGAAGAGGGAATGAATGTGTGAATTGTAAAGAAGTATAAAGAGACCTGAAAGGGGACAGATAAAGAGAGATATGCTTATATTTTGCATTTTTCTTAATTTGAATTTTAAAAACAAAGCTGATTAAAAATTATTTTTTTAATTCACATATTTTTTTTTGTTTGTTTAAACTCTGAGTTTGTTTATCTTTAGTCAGAGGCATTTACATTGTGACCCAGATGCACTCAACAGGAACTGTCTGTCTGTAAAATGGTTCATATATTTAGAATAACAAAAGAACAGTACTCTTCAGTAACTTGTAGATTTCAGGACAGTATCTATTGTTTCTAGCCCTTTTGTTTTTAGGTATAGTTCTGTCTCACAGACCGAACTGTAGGAGAAACTAGGACTCTTACAAGGGTTAAGATATGTTGAAGACTGCTACCTTCAATAAATTCCTCTCCCTACAAGAACTTTGGTGAAGCTTACATATTTCAAAGGAGAACTCCACTTCCAGAACAACAGTTCACAAATAATTTACTCACCCCCCTTGTCATCCAAGATGTTCATGTCTTTCTGTCTTCAGTCCTGAAGAAATTATTGTTTTTGAGGAAAGCATTTCAGGATTTTTCTTCATATAATGGACTTCATTGGTGCCCCGATTTTGAACTTCCAAAATGCAGTTCAAATGCAGCTTCAAAGGGCTCAAAACGATCCCAGCCGAAGAAGAAGGGTCTTATCTAGCGAAACCATCGGTCATCATTTTTTATTCGGAAAATATATATATTTATACTTCTTAAGCACAAAAGCTTGTGTAGCACAGGCTCTGGGATGCACGTTCACGACGCTACGTACTATTGAATGACGTCGAAAGGTTATGCGGAACTACAGACCCAGTGCTTACAAAGCAAACGCGCAAAGACTCAGAAAGTGCAACTAAGTTTGTAAACGCTGTTTACAAACAAAAAGGTACAACGATGTCCTCCTCTCAAGTTGTAGGAGAAAATAAGATGGAGTTTTTCAACATACTCTGTACACAGACAATGAACTTAAACGTGATTCGTAGTAGTGATGAGAAGTTCGGACCATTTTACCGACTCTGACCTTTGAGTCTCGTTCAGCAAAATGAACAAATCTTTTTTCGAGTCATTAATACTAATAGAATACTAACAGGATGTTGTGCATGCGTGACTGAACGAATCACTCCCCGAGGCGACTTGTTCTTCCAGAGTCACATTGAAGATTTGTTCAAAATGGAAGTTCAAAATCGGGGCACCAATGAAGTCCATTATATGGAGAAAAATCCTGAAATGCTTTCCTCAAAAACCAGAATTTCTTTACGACTGAACACAGAAAGATCTTAGATGACAAGGGAGTGAGTAAATTATTTGTAAATTGTTGTTCTGGAAGTGAATTTCTCCTTTAATGTATTAGAGAACTCTAATACCATGGCGAGCCACACAAACCACTACTCAGCCAAATACAGCAAAATCTAACAATTTGGCGAGCCAGCCAGGAGAAGCTAGGGAGAAGCTAGAACTCTTACAAGGGTTACGATTCTTAAAGACCAAAAAGCTAACATCGCTACTGTCTATTATAAATTCTTCTCCCCACACAAACAGTGGTCAAGCTTTCTTATTTTGATGTATTAGAGAACTCGAATTCATTGGCAAGTCACTTAAACCACTGCTTAGCCAAATACAACAAAATCTAACAATTTGGCGAGCCAACCAGGAGAAGTTAGGGTGAAGCTAGGACTCTTACAAGGGTTAAGATTTTTGAAGACCAAAAAGCTGACATCGCTGTTGAAGACCTGCTACACTGCTATCTTAATAATTATTCTCACCACAAGAACTCTGGTCAAGCTTACTTATTTTATGTATTTGAGAAATCAAATGCTTTGAGAAGCAACCCAAACCACTGTTCAGCCAAATACAGCAAAATCGAACAATTTGGCGAGCCAACCAGAAGCTAGGGTGAATATTACAAGGGTTAAGATTCTTGAAAAACTAACATTGCTGTTGAAAACCTGCTACACCGCTACCTTCAATAAATTCTTCTCACCACAAGAACTCAAGCTTACTTATAAAATAAAATGAGAGAAATTAAATGCTTTGGCGAGCCACCCAAACCACAGTCAAATACAGCAAAATCTAACATCTCCAAAACCTTTTATTTATTTTCAGGTTGAAAAAAGTAGTGTTCTTAGACTTTCATATATGAGTTTTTGTAAGGTCAGATACCAAGCATATTCTGGAAACTACTCATTCCAGGAAAAGTTATTATGTTGCTTTCGTATTCCTGTGTGAACAATTGAAAACAGATTTGAAAAACATTTAAGGAATTATGTAAGGAAGTTGTCATTGTGAATGTGAAAGTTTGAATGGCATCCCAGGACGTCATGAGGAGGTTTTTCCAGTTCCCCGGCAAACAGCTGGTTTATGTCATTTCCCACACTCACACATTCCTCGTCGATCAGAGCTTTATAATCAATAAGCTGTAATCTGTAAGGCCATGTGCGTCACGGCTTCTGTGTTGACCTTGTGTCGCTGATAAAGTCCTCCCTCTGGAACTTTAGTTCCCTTGTCTGGGAAAAAAAAAAAAAAAGGTGTCAGTGTTTTTACAGAAACTCAGTCTAGACACTAAATGTTTGTTTAGAGAAAACAGATGTGGTTTGTTTCACAAATCAGTATCGGCTTTACATATTTAGTCTGGCTGTTTTGCAAATGATTAATAAATGAAAGAAAATGCAGTATGTTGGTCTCATCTGTGCATTTGCGATATTTGATTTCAGGCTAAATCGTGGAGGAAATTAAAGACCATGGTGCATTGCTCTCCATTTGTGGTTTCATTTAAGAAACGATATCCTTGGGTTCAGCTTGCAGGTCATGCAGGTAAAAACAAATTCTTGTTTCATTCCTGTATTGACGAAGAATCTTGTATCCAAACAGATTGCTGCCCATCATTTTGGACTGATGAAATGAACACTGTTGTTGCGACTTTGTGCGCAGGTAATTTTCAGGCAGGCGAGTATGGGAAACTCTTGAAGAAGTTTTGTGAATGTGAGCAGCAATGTCTCGAGAAGCTGATGAATGACAACCTTCGGCCATTTGTACCTGGTTACTATGGTATTGTGCAGCAGAACGACCAGGATTACAACCTAATGGATGATCTGCTAACCGACTTTGACTCCCCTTCAATCATGGATTGCAAGATGGGAAGCAGGTGAGAAAACGCTTAGAGATTAAAAATAATAGCTTTGTATAAATTTGATTTTACAACTATCTTAATAATAAGATAAATAAAACCACCGTAAGCAAATATATATATATATATATATATATTAAGGGTGTTTCCTCTAAGGAAGCAAGGGAAGCAGTGACCAATATTTCAATATTTACCAAGCTTTGATGACTGATGATTCAAAAAATTCAAATATAGTTCAAAGTTAACTATTGTTGTTAACATAAGTTCACAAATAAAATATGTTGTTTAAAATGTTACTGCCTTGAGTTATTATTTTGGAATAAATATAAAATGCCTAAAAATACTAACTTGATTAGATTCATACTTGGTTTTAATGTAAAAACTTAAAACTTTTATTATTATTATTATTATTATTATTATTATTATTATTATTATTATTATTATTATTTTTAGATGTAATGTTTATTTAACCAAAAAACTGTGACTGGGACAGAGAAAGACATGTGTGAAGGCTGTGGTGTGATTAATTGGGTCTATTTTTTATCACAGGACATACCTGGAAGAGGAGCTGGTAAAGGCCCGTGAGCGTCCTCGTCTTAGGAAGGACATGTATGAGAAAATGGTTGCTGTGGATCCAGGAGCACCCAGTCCGGAGGAAAGAGCCCAGCAGGCCGTTCTCAAACCTCGATACATGCAGTGGAGGGAGACACTGAGCTCAACCGCCACTCTTGGCTTCCGCATAGAAGGCATCAAGGTAGGAGATCACATGGGGTGCTGTTAAAACAGTCAATTCATGTCTTTGCAAACACGATGAACTGAAATGTGTGGAAGGCCATTTCTGACACTGAATAAAAAAAGGTAATTGTGACTCTTTAACTCACAATTATTACTTTTTTCTCTAAATTGTGAGATAGAAATTCACAAGTCTGAGAATATATCAGTCTTTTATTCCCCTCAGAATTGGACTTGTAGAACTCATAACTGCGAGTTAAGATCCCACAATTCTGAGAAAAGTTTGAAAAAAGTCAGAATTTGCAAGTTTTTATCTCGCAACTGTGAGTTTATGTTACGCAGTTGTGAGGAGAAAAAGTCAGAATTGCAAGTTATAAACTTGCATTTGTAAGAAAAGTCAGATTTTTTTTTTTAATCTTGCAATTGTGAGTTTGTCATGTAATTCTGAGGGGAAAAAAGTTGGAATTGTGATTTTTTTTTTTTTTTTTTTTTTTTTTTAGAATTGTGAGTTATACAAAAAAGTCAGAATTTGTAAGTTATCTCGCAATTGTTTATATCACGCAATTCTGAGAAAAAAAGCCAAAATTCGAAGAAAAAAAGTCAGAGTTCCGAGTTATAAATTCGCATTTGTGAGAACAAAGTCAGAATTGCAAGTTATAAACTCACGTGTGAGAAAAGTCAGAATTTGCACATTTTTATCTTGCAATTGTGAGTTAATCATGTAATTCTGAGGAAAAAAAGTGAGAATTGCAAGTTATAAACTCACATTTGTGAGAAAAGTCAGAATTTGCATGTTTTTATCTTGCAATTGTGAGTTTATATTACGCAATTGTGAGGAAAAAAGTCAGAATTCAAATTTATAAACTCGCATTCGTAAGAAAAGTCAGAATTTGTGTTTTTTTTTTTGTTCTGTTTTTTTATCTTGCAATTGTGAGTGTATCACAATTCTGAGGGGGAAAAAACTGAAATTGTAAAAAACAAATTAGAATTGTGAGTTACTCGCATTTGCAATAAAGTCATAATTTGTACGTTTTTATCTCGCAATTGTTTATATCATGCAATTCTAAGAAAAAAGTCAGGAGTTGCGAGTTATAAACTCTCATTTGCGAGAAAAAGTCAGAATTTGCGAGTTTTCTCTTGCAATTCTGACTTTATTTCTCCTAATTATGAGATTGAGTACGAGTTCATATCACAAAATTCTGACTTTAACTCACAATTGCAAGTTTCTATCTCACAATTCTGAGAATAAAAGTCAGAATAGTGAGAAGTCAAGTCAAGAATTGTGAGAGGAAAAAGTTGCAATAACCTTTTTCATTTTTTTTTATTCAGTGGTGGAAATGGGCTTCCATAGAAAATATATACTATACTAAAAATATGAAAATACGATTTTAAAAAATCAGCAAGGATATATTACACCGATCAAAAATGACAAAAATGAGTGATTTCTGAAGGATCATGTGACATTAAAGATTGGAGTAATGGCTGCTGAAACTTGAGCTTTGCCATCACAGGAATAAATTACCTTCTAAAAATATATTAAAATAAAAATAGAGATATTTTAAAGTATAAGTAAGAATTTTCAACTGTTTTTACTGTATTTTCGATCATATATAGTATTGAAGATACAGATAACATCAGTAATAAAACAAAATCTTTTTATAGATGTGATTAGCAAAACCACCAAGTTGGTATCTGTGCATTGTAAAATATGCAAATATAGATATAAATGGTAACTTGAAGTAGTAAATACACATCATAACTACTTTCCTGAATCCATGTTTATTATTTATAGATCTGACATTTGCAAATTTGCACTTTTTTGTTGTTATTAAAAACAAGAAGCACTAACATGAGTTCTTCCCTTCTGTTTAGAAAGCAGATGGCACGTGCAACACCAGCTTTAAAAAAACCAAACATAAGGAGCAGGTGATGAAGGCCTTGAGTGACTTTGTGGATGGAAACACACAGTTACTGGTATGTTGCAAGTTTTAACTCTGCACTCGAGCTTTTTTTTTCCATTAACTTTCGCCAATGATTTTCCTGTTTTACTTGATAATCATAACAATAATATTGATTTCATTGAAGTGCTGTTCTGACTTCAGTAGCTTTGTAAAATTAAGAAATACATTTTAGAGAGGCTCTGCTATGTTATTACTGTAATTATATCTAATACGATGTTATGAAAGCATGTTTCCACCACTGAATAATAAAAAAAAAAAGGTAATTGTGACTTTTTGAGATATGAACTAGCAATTGTGAGTTATATAGTCAGAATTGCGAGAAAAAAACATTCTAGTGCGAGTTCGTATCTAGCAATTTTGAATTTTTTCTCAGAATTGCGAAATATCAACTCACAAATGACTGCAAATTATTATAATTCAATTCTGATTTTATTGCAATTGTGAGTTTATATCTTGCAATTCTGACTTTATAACTCATAAGTGAGTTTATATCGCCAAATTCTGAGGGAAAAAAATCAGAATTGCGAGATTTAACTTACAATCGTAAGAAAAAAGTCAGAATTGTGAGAACTCGCATTTTGAGAAAGAAAATTGAGTGTTTAGCTCACAATTCTGACTTCATTTCTCGCAGTTGAGTTTATATCACAATTCTGAGGAAAAAATCATTAGATATTATCTCGCAATTGCGAGAATTTGTATTTGCGAGAAAAAAACTGCACGTTTTTATCTCGCAATTCTAACTTTATAACTCGCAATTGAATTCATATCACGCAATTCTGAGAAAAAACTCACAATTGCGAGAAAAAAGTCAGAATTGCAAGATACAAAGTTTTGAGTTTTTAATCTAACAATTCTGACTTGATTTCTTGCAGTTGTGAATTTATATTACGCAATTCTGAGGAAAAAAGTCAGAATTGGGAGATATTAACTTGCAAAGTCAAAGAGTTTTTATCTTGCAATTATGACTTTATGTCTCTGACTTACGACTTTATAATTCGCAATTGTGAGTTTATATCATGCAATTCTGACTTTATAACTCGCAATTGAGAGTTTTTGTCACGCAATTCAGAGAAAAAGTCAGAATTTCAAGTTTATATCATGCATTTTTAAGAAAAAAAAAAAAAAACATTGTGATTATAGAAAGTCGGAACAACCTTTTTATTCAGTGGCGGAAACGGCCTTCCGTAGTTGTTACTATATTAAAAAAAAAAAATAATAATTTTCATTCAGATATTTTAAGCAAATTCATTAATTTACCACCAAATATAGGAACTTTATTTATTTTTTATTATTAATATAATTATGTTTTGGAGTGGGAGCACATCGTTAACCAGAATTCAGGAACTAGCAACAGATAATTACAGCTGTCTTGAACTATTTTTTTCTCCCCCCGCAGAGGAGTTATCTGCAAAGGCTGGAGGAGCTGCGCAGCGCCCTAGAGACGTCAGAGTTCTTCAGGACACATGAGGTGAGGAATGTTCTTTCCATATTGTGAAATCTTTCCTCCCCGGGCCAAATTATTTTCATCTTTGGAACACAAAAAAGCCACGTTTCGTAACTTCAAAACTTTGCCCTCATTTAAGAAACGTTCTGTTCTTTTTCTCATCAGGTGGTTGGAAGTTCCTTACTGTTCGTTCACGACGCTTCAGGCCTGGCCAGAGTATGGATGATTGACTTCGGTAAAACCGTCCCACTCCCGCCACCCCAAACCCTGGACCACCGCACACCCTGGGCAGAGGGAAACCGGGAAGACGGGTACCTATGGGGTCTGGACAATCTAATTCAGATCTTCGGAGACATGCTGCACGACACGAACCCTCCCTCGCCATGATGGACGTACGGAACGCGACTGAACCTGAAGCATCACGTGCAGGGACACGTTGATGCAGGGAGGCGCACAACGGGATATTAGTCCTGAGATGAGTGTGCTCTAGTGCTGTCGGAGAGATAAAGAGCGAACAAAACACGAGTGGAAAACTTGAGCTCATTTAGTCAAGCTCTTTTAATTTGCACATGTGGTCTTGCAGAAGCTCCACCGGTGTCAAAACACACTGATATTGAAACCAAACAGACTCGAGGAGCAAATGAGAAGAAACAATCATTTTAAGGCCACAACAGCTGATTATTCTTTTAAGAATATATGCTAAATTTACATTTTTTTTTGTTTTTTTTCAACCTACAAATGATAACACTATCGAACTGGAATGCGCTTTTCCTTGTAAATTTTTCTTCGGGTTTCCATGGTTATGTAAATAGTGCTTATTTAATTTTTTTTTTTTTTTAAATATCACAATAATTTAGATTTTGTTTGTTGTATTTCTATCTAACCCATACCTCATTTGTTTCTGAAAGGTGGTCTGTCAAACTACATGCAGACTGACACTTTCTTTTTTATTTCCTGTGGTCTTCTAATCTTGATGATACACGTGGTGTATATTTCCATGACTCATATGTCCTGTTGAGTTTTTGCAGACGGTATCGCCTTTTGAAACAGTTCAATCTAATACAGCAGAAGTTTAAATACTACCAGTCAGAAGTAAGGTTGTTTTGCACCTAACTAACCACCCAAGACAATAAGGATAGTCAGACCCCACCAAAATTGTATTGTGTTGATGAGAAATGGATGCAGTGTTTCTTTTAAACTAGCCACGGTTACAAAGACACATACCAAGCTAAATCAACAGTTTGTTCACACTTGGTTTTTAAGGTAACCCATCAGTGACTGAGCTGTTTGGACAGTTAGTCATATGGTTTGGAAGTGCATGCAGGTTTGAAAGGTCTTCTTTATCTAGATCAACAACTACTAACTGGATTTTTTTATTTTTATTTAAATAAATGGTTTTGAGCTTTTGGGTTGGTATGCATAGCTGAATGACCTCCGACCTCAGCTCTTTCTTCACCATAGTACGCACTGTGGAGTTTAGCTTCATAGTGATAATATCAGCATATCATTAGCATGAAGAACAAATCTGACAGTTGATCTCTCAAACTGGTGGAAACTTTATTTTGGTGTTCATGAGGAAATTGTAAGTGTTAGGGCCGCTGATATCATCGCGTTAGTTCTCAAATTAGATTAAATAAAAGAAAAATAAGACCGAAACTAAAACTTTTTCCATTTGTCACTTAATGTTTGCTTCAGATATTCTTGCATGATATCACAACGATGATATTAAAGCGATTTACCTCACCTGGACACTTTTTGTTGACGTTCGTTTATGGAGCGTGATGTTCTACCACTCTGTTTTTTTTTTTTTTTTTAAAGCTTCAGAGATTGTATTTTTCGTCTTGAGCGGACCTGAACACTGTCTGCTGGTGTGTCTGTCAGCGTTCCAACAACATTCCAGCTGTCAGTATTTCCCAATCTGACTGGAAATAGCGAACATAATGTCTCACACATTCTTTTGGAGATCCACTGCATTGTTTACAGATTATACAAAGTATTGTATGTCATTCAAAGAGTTGAAATTGTTGTACTGCACGTTATAGACTGGAAAGAGAACTGGATGGTGATGCCTTTTGTGTTTTGTGTCTTATTTTGTAGTTTGAGACATCAGTTTGCAATAGAGACATGGTGAGCATCTGTACTCACATCACCTTGAATCCTTGTCTTGAAAGCCAATAATATAATACAATAAACTGGAACTATCATTGTTTAACATACTGTGTTTCTTCTGTTCACTTCCTGAATCACCATTGCTACAAAAATGATTGTCAAACACTACATTAAATTGTCAGTCACTTTCACAAAAATATTAAGCAGCACAAGCATTGAAAATAAGACTTTTTTTGTACCAAATCAGCATATCACAAGAATAAATTGCTTTTATTGTGAATAAATTGTTACTTTAAATTGTAACAATATTTTACAATATTACTATACAGCGGGGATCAAAATTAGAGAACAACCTATAGGCCCGGTTTCACAAACGGGGCTTAGACTAGCTAGGATTAGGCCATAGTTCATTTAGGACATCTTTAAAAAAATGTTTTGGGGGCTTTTTGCCTTTTTTATTAGATAAGACAGTAGAGAGCAGACAGGAAAGTATTGGGTGGAGAGGGGGGTGGGATCGGCAAAGGACCTCGAGATGGGATTCAAACTCGGGTCGCCGCGAGCACAGCTGTGCAACATTTCAGCTCACTAATTTAGGATATTCAAGTAATTTTTATAAATGTTTTTAGAAAGAAAAAAAAAAAGTTTCTTTCAGCTGAAACAGCTCAGACTTACATTTTAGTCTAGGACTAGGCTTAAAGGGGTCATCGGATGCCCATTTTCCACGAGTTGATATGATTCTTTAGGGTCTTAATGAAAAGTCTATAATATGCTTTGGTTATATATTCTCAATGATTGTCTAAAACAACCTTTTTACCTTGTCAAAATCAGCTGTGCAAAAATCATCCTGTTCTGGTCGAGGCTGCTTTAAATGTTAATGAGCTCTGCTCACCCCGCCCCTCTCTTCTCTCTGTGGAGAGATGAGCCTGTTTACTTTAGCCGCATTTAGCCACGTTTAGCCGCTAAACTTGCTAACTAGCACGTTATTAGGAAAAGTGATTGCAGAGATTCATAAAAAAACCTTATACTCACTTCTGCTGTAAGTGAAGCTGGATCACGTATGATTTGCGCGAACATAAACGCATTTATATAGACCGTGAGGCACATTCCCTTCACAAACAAACGTAATCCACTGCATCTTCAGCGGCTCAGATGTCGGGAGTAAATGAGGACCACTATGTTCATTATTTCATCCAGCAACACAACACCTCAATCGCTCAATCGGAAATATTCTTGTCTAACTTACATCCATGCTCTGGCATCGAAACAATGGAGGTCGGACTGTTACAGCTGATCTGACACACAGTCATCTGAAAATGGCTCGATTTGAAAAAGGGGATATTATTTTTACAGTATGAAAGTATGAGAAACACAGATACCTCCAAGTTACAGTTGAGGTCAAAAGTTTACACCCCCAGTTCAGAATCATTAAAAATGTTAATTATTTTACCAAAATGAGAGGGATCCTACAAAATGCATTTTGTTGTTTATTTAGTACTAACCTGAATAAGATATTTCACATAAAAGATGTTTACATATAGTCCACAAAAGAAAATTATGAATTCATAGTTCAAAAGTTTACATACACTTGATTCTTAATACGGTGTTGTTACTTGAATGATCCACAGGTGATCTTTTTTTTTTTAAGTCAGGGGGTGAAAACTTCTGAAAACCAAAGAAATTGTGGGACCTGAAGGATTTTTTTTAGCTTTATTATTTTATTTTATTGTATTATTTTACCTCCAGGCCTCTTTTTTAACACTTTTTCTGAAATAAATGTTCTTTTCTTTTCTTT
>JAHKKF010500859.1:0-42676 GCA_019740295.1 Labeo calbasu
TATTAGCTAACATGAACGAACAATGAACAATACATTTACTATAGTATTTATTAATCTTTGTTAATGTTAGTTAATAAAAATAGTCATTCATTGTTCCTGTTAGTTCACAGTGCAATAACTAATGTTAACAAGCACAGCTTTAGATTTTAATAATGTATTAATAACTGTTGAAATTAACATTAACTAAAATGAATAAATTCTGTAGAAGTATTGTTCATTCTTAGTTTGTTAACTAATGAACCTTAATTGTAAAGTGTTACCAAAATAATAATGCAGACAATGAATTAAATATACACCTCACTCTTTATTCCTAAATTAGTTTTAAATGTGATTTTTACTATCAAAAATGTGTGAATTTTTTAAAATAATGATTAATATGTGTACAATAAATTGCAAAATTACAAAAAATTGGTCTGAGGAGAATATTTAATTACTTTTTACTTGATGGTTATATCACTTGAGATTTTAGTCATTACCTCATGTTTTGCAAAAATTTATTAAACCAACATGAATACAAAAATATCATGTCCAAGAACACTATAATATAATTATATTATATAAATTATATTAGATATATTGTATTTGACTCATATTTCAGGCTTTTTCTTTCTCTTATAGCTCCAGAGGTGGTTGGCAGACAGAGATATGGCAGACCGGTGGACTGCTGGGCCATCGGAGTGATTATGTACATCCTGTGAGTTCATTTCATTCATTGTGTAAAACTGTCCAAAATGTTTATTTCATTGTGTTCTTAAACCAGATCTTTATTTATTAGTAGACCCCATATATGTTTGTACTTGTCTGACACATCCATGAGTTCATCAGCACATACATTCCGTTTCCTGTTGTCATGTTCCTGTTGCGTGTTAGATCATCATTGCTGCTCTGTAAGTGCACAGTATTTTCTATATCCATTTCTCTCCCTAATTTCTCCTCAACAATCAAATGTTGTTCATGTTGTGTTATAGACCTAATGAACCCCTTGCCCTAAGAAAATTTTAACACTCTGGTCATATTATAATTTTCAACAGACTGTCAGGAAACCCACCTTTTTATGACGAGACAGATGATGACGATTATGACAATCACGATAAGAACCTGTTCCGGAAAATTCTGTCTGGAGACTACGAGTTTGACTCCCCCTATTGGGATGACATCTCAGATTCAGGTACAATACACAAATCACTGTACAGTAGGTGTGGAATTGATCTGTGGGATTCTGATCAAAACACAAGTTCAACTTAAATATCTGCTTTGCAGCAAAAAGCCTAGTTGCATGTTTAATGGAGGTGGACCAGGACCAAAGACTGACTGCACAGGAAGCCATCAATCATGAGTGGTAAGGAGCTTTTGCGCAGAACCTGAGTTTTATAATTTATCTGCAGTTTAATTCAAAAATAACGGCTGTGCATCTTTTTTTGTTTAGGATATCTGGAAATGCCGCCTCAGACAAGAACATCAAAGATGGCGTTTGTGCTCAGATCGAGAAAAACTTTGCTAAAGCTAAATGGAAGGTAAAATGATCTAGTTATGTCTAGTTGTTATGATTCAAAAATTAAAAGAAATTAGTTCTTTTTTCAGCAAGGACGCATTAAAGAAAAAGTCCACTTCCAAAACACAGATTTACATACATGCTCACCCCCTTGTCATCCAAGATGTTCATGTCTTTCTTTCTTCAGCTCAAACCAGCTGCCATGCTTCAAACCAGCATATGCTGTTTTTTTTTCGAACATATTATGTAAAAACAAAATTTTTTTTGTGATCTAGAAAGCTGTTCGTGTGACCACCATGATGAAGAGACTCAGGGCTCCAGATCAGAGTGACTCTGGAGCCTCTAGTCCTGCAGTGGGAGCCTCAGGAGGACCTGTTACCCCCAGCATCACCCCTGTTCCCCTGGCTACCACACCAGTGCCTCCCCGCACCGCCCAGGATCACCCCGAGGCCCAGACACAGGAGGCCTCGGCTCCACCACGATGTAATGGAGAGATACTGACATCCCAGCCACGTAGTGGGGAGACTAGGGAGGAATAGAATGGCTGATTAAATTCAGACAAATATAGAGGCAAATAGAGCAGCACCTACAGTACACACTACATATAAATTCATATTGAAATCTAATGGTGGAGCAAAGTTCAATTGTGCTTAAAAGCTTGATCGCCATTTTACGTTTTCATTTGTGCAAAATGCTGTAATCTAGAAAGACTTTAAAATGTAAATCCCAGTCCCATAGTAGTCTATATGTATTTTCTTAAATAGCTTTATCAAAGAAATATTGTTTGTAACTTCTTACATAATACTCAGCGATTTAATTTCCACTGTTAAATTGAAACTAATTCAAAAATTTCTTAGCAAACATTTGCTACCATTTTTTAGGGATGTTATACAAAATATGATCTAGTACTTGAGGTTTATTTATTTAGTTCATAGATTTGCTTTTAAATATTTTATTAAAAGTTCAAATATTTTCAGCTGTTCATAATCACATAACTAAAATATCAGTCGAAAACTGGTATTTATTTATTTATTTATTTATTTCACATTGCAAAGAGCAAAGGACCATTTTTAAAAACTTACAGCCTAAAAAGATGAATTTTAAAGCAGTTAGAGGAGATGATTCACTTAAAAAAAATTAAAGAAGCAGAATATTATGCGTCTGCATCAAAAAATTGTTTGGACTTTGATGAAGAATTTCATATAGACCTTTATCCAGTTTTCCAGTTTGATACAGAAGAGTCCAGCTGCTGAATTACAATTCATATCAATATTTTCTGTCATAATTTTGGTTAACCAGCAACTAAAACCACTGCAGTACTTCATTAATGTACAAGTCATTAAGTTTTGTCAATACTATCATCATATCAATATAATATTACTTGGTGTTTTTGTACTGCTAAATCATGTTTTATTTTCATTTGCTGTACGATCTTACTAGAAATTATGTAGCTCTTTTTATTCAATCTGCCCTTGTATCCTTATTCTAAAGAGCACTGCATTTTATATAGAATACTACTGGCTTCGTTGAGTCTGTTACATTGAGGCCTAAGGGTTTCCAGAACGTTCTGTTAATGTGCAGTACAAACAAAGCAATATGAATATTGCTGTAATACTGTGAAACTGCTATACAGGTGATAAGATGTTCCTGCCATATTTCATACAGGTAGCCAAGCAATTTGCTCTTGATGGTCGTTTGTGTACTTGATCCTATAGCTGTATTTTATGTTCGGTTATTGTGTTCCGCCAAAACCCCAGACCTTATTTTTACTGTCCATGTGGAGAGAGATAAATCAAAATGTCTTTAAACTGCAAATCCTGCTGTAGCTCATGTCCATTATGGCATATTTATTTGTAGTTTATTGTTTTAATTGACTGTCTTTAGCATGATCACATGTTTATTTGCTAAATATACTCCCCGTTGTATATAGCTTCACTGAGTTCTATCTGTTAGTACTATATCAGTAATGTAAAACGAACAGACGTACATTTTGTTTGACCTCTGTGTGCATTAGTTTGACCTAAGCTGAAATCCAGAATTTTCTCCTGTTTATGTTTTCCTCTTTAGGATGCACTGGGCTCTGTAAACACTGAAATATATTTTCTGAGAAAAGTTTTCATAGAAGACAGAGCAGAAAAATAGTTGATCGTGAAAATTCAGAGTAAAATGTGTGGTTCATCATTTTCATGTATCAGCTCAGCCTAATGTGTTTGTCACTGTTTGTGGCTTCTGTATTTTGTTACTCGATATGCAGAATAAATGTTTTTGGACAGTGTACGTTTCCATGGTGGTTATTATTTCTGGTCTAACCACTGACGTCAATTAGGCTATTTTATTTATTAAATATATATGTTATATATTTAATTTGTCCTTACTGCCTTTCTGGGCCTGGAAACGTTTCAGTTGCGTTGATGTCTATGCAGAGTAAAAAAACGATAGGATTTAATAAAAAGTATCTTAATTAAAATTAAGTTAGTGTTCCGAAGATTAACGAAAGTTTTACGGTTTTCGCACGACATGAGAATGAGTAATTAATGACAATTTTCATTTTTGGGAGAACTAATCCTTTAAATAGTACAATTTACATAGAGTCCTTAACTAAATGTCCCCTGATTCACTGCAATTGCTATATTGTGTTGTGTATGGCTGCAGTTTATATTACATTTAGTATGGTTTCATATGGCAACTTACCTTATGTTTGTTTACGGAATCTTAAAACTTCAACTCCCATAAGTCCTCATTCACCGGAAACGGAGGGTATACTTTTCCGCCTCTTTTTGTCGGAAACCCAGAAAAGAAGCTGCGAAGAAACCACCACAAGCTAGGTGAGACCTTTTAAAATGGTTCATAAACATTAATGTGAAGAAATATGAAACTGTTATTTGTAGCTTTTTATAAAATGAAGATTAACGGAAAAAACGTTGTTTATTTCGTCCACTGATATTAGGAAAACGTAATGATTGAAAGCTAAAGTTAGCACGTTAGCCTTCTTTTATGAAGGCAGGTTTGTGGGATGAATAAAGCTAACCTTTCCTTCTTGTAAATAAATGAGTACTCAAAAATATTTTTGAAATCATACTTGTGTTTATCACTCAAACACGACATTTAATTTTACTTAATCATATTTTTTTTTAGATCACATTAGCCAGACGTATTGTGTTAGCATGAGGTTTTAACAACGTACTTGCTTTTCAGTCTGAGACTGTCAGTTCCAATCTTATGATATTTATATATTAATCGCTTTTTATAAGCCCTCAACGTGTTATGAAAATATGAAATAATTAATTTGATTGCAGTTCATCTCTAGAGTGTACTGGTTAATGGAATGTGTAATAATTTCGTTGACAAAATATTGATATTTTCGAATTATTTGTTCGAATGAGGCTTTAAAACCAGGGCGTTTAGCAAGATTGGAATTAAATAAATAAATTAATTGATCTTTAATGATAAGGTATTTATTTATTTCCCAAGTGAAACGACGTTCTGCACTCGAAACTCGTGCTAAGGGAGAGTTTCGAGGAGAGGAGGAACACAATGTGGAACGGTTCAAGACCTGGACCACGAGGAGGAATGCCCTTTCGGTAAGAGATCTTACATGAAATACATTTCTAAGATTATATATTTAATCAAACATGCAGAATATGTCATAATATAGAGGGTTCGCACTTACGTCACGATTTGGTCAGTTACCCGGATGCTTGGCCATATTGAGATACTCGGATGTAAACAACAGCTTAGATTACTTTGTTAATGTACTATTGAATACGTTGTTTTGTTAATTAATGCTGTCTAAACCACGGAAAACATGCGTGGAAGCTGCAAAAATCATATAGAGAAGGATTTAGTAAGCAGGAAAGGACGCAGTATGAGTTAATAGGTGATAAGGATACGTACAGGCAGTATTAATTAAGATATTAGCCTAATATTTCACATACATGACCGGAAGTGATAAGCACAAACACAAATGTTGTCAGGATTCTTGACTTTGAAATCCTGGTTCAGTTTGTTCAACCACAAACACCTTTTGTTCCTCAGACAGTTTTTTGCACTCTTCTCCTTGATTTGTTATAACTTTGGGCAGTGTATAGTACTACAAATGTTTTTCCTGATCCAACTGATTGGTACAGCCCAAAACATGACAGTAATTGACCATTTTCATCAGCAATAATCAGCAAAATATGCAAGTTTTGTTCGGTTCAGTGGCGTTGTTTATGCTTAATGCTGCCAAAATGTCTGTCAGAACGTAGTCTAAAATGGCTCAAATGCATCGTACCTGCCATTAATTGCATATCAGTGTGCATTTCACATTTTAAAAAAAAATCCAAAGTTGCAGATTTTGCCAAGTGAAATCTCCAGGATAAAATAAGAAGTGTAAAATGTATACACAATTATAATTTATGTAATTTATTTGATGTAGATAAACATCCTAAACATATCTGAAATTTTTTAACCCATAGTAATCAGTGGATATTGTTGAACTATCAGACAAAATATCAAACCAAGTGACTTTTATTTTCAAAAAAATATTTAGGTTTTAATTTAAAATTGAAATAATTCTTGGGATAGTCTGGACCTTTGTCACGCTGTCTTCGAAGGATGCAACCTCTGAATTTTGGACTTAAAGCTTGTATGTTTTGTGAAAAAGATCGCTCATTTGTGGTAACGCTTCTGAATTTCATGCAGTGGGGAACCTCGTGGAGGCATGTTTGAAGGCAGAGATGGCCCAAGACCTGACTTCCGAGGTCGGGATGGCATGAATATGGACAGGTCACCCATGGACATGAGACGGTTCGACTGCCCACCTGATATGAGAGGACGAGACATGGGTCTTCATGACCGAGGACGAGAGCCTTCCCGAGACTTCTTCAGACCTGGAGATGAAATGGACATGAATTTTCGAAGGCGTTTTGAAATGGATCAGAGAAACAACCTTCAGAATGCACCAGGATTTATGGGTCAATCCAGGCCACCGATGGATATGGGTGGCAGAGACATGCAGGGAGGTAATATGAGGGGTCCAGAGGACGGATTCATGAATATGAGGGAGAGGGAGAGATTCCAGATGGATATGCCTGGGCCTCCTCCAATGGACATCAGGAGGAGACTTGCTATGGTGGCTATGGGGGGAAATGGAGATCTTGGGGACATGAGAGACAGGGAGAGGCCACGGATGGGTGGCATTGATGGGTTCAACATGGACATGCCTCCCAGAGACAGACCGATGATGGATTTTGACAGACGAGGTGTCACCCCTCCCATTAATCCAAGAGGAAGGTTTGACTCTGATATGGATCTGAGAAACCGCATGGGACCCTCCAATGATTTTAGAGAACAGCCTCCTCAGATGTTTCGAGACAATGATGGCGTTCCCATGGATATCAGAGGAAGACCTGACATGCCCTTAGGTCGTGGTGGTCCAGAACCCATGATTAGAGCCGACGAGATGACTCTCAGAGACAGAGAATTCCCAGAGCCGATGGACAGCCCTATGGGCTTCAGAGGGAGAGAAAATGAATCGCTCTCAGACGAGTGGCACAAACATGGCATGAGAGACCGAGAGCCTCTTCCACCGATGATGGGCAGAGTGCCACCAGTTTTCCCGAGAGATGTGCAAGACAAGTTCTTCGCCAACCGTGGAAAAGATGTAGACTTTGGAGATCGTTCCCAGTTCAAAGACAGAGAGCGAGACAGGCAGTCTGGGTTTCTGGGAAAAGACGGCACAGGCTTTAATCGGCCAGAAAGAGACTCCAAACACCAAAACTGGGAGAAGAATGTTCCTAGTGATTTCCCAGGCAGAGATCCAACTCAGAAGCCCCCTCTTCTTCCAATGGATCCCTCTTTAAGTGCCCAAAGTAGAGATGGAGATGAACCTTGGCCAGGTGACCGAGATGAAAAGCCTGACAGAACTGCAGCAGCAGGAAGTCGACCTCCATATTTCCAAGACAAGAACGAGCCAAGTCAAGAGCATCATTTTGCAAGTGATCGAGTGCCCTTTAAGGATTCTAGTGACATGGCACTCGATCAGGGATCACAGAGAGAGAACTTGATATCCGGGCCAAAGGAACCCCAGAGTAATAGAGGTGAGCGACAGGATCAGGACTATAGAGATATTGATTACCGCACCAGCTCAGGCCGCAAATACGACTACAATCTTGAGGATCTTCAAAGACCTGAGAAAGACGTGAAGGAACCCAAACTTGGTCCAGCTCAAAGACCAGACGACTCTGGTTCTCAGGTTAGATTTTGTCTTTTGTTTTTGGAAAGACATGGAAAGCAAGAAAAGTTTTTGTTCTAACTACAATATTATTAAAAATTATTACATATATAAATGCATTTTGCATTGAAGCTCGTTTCCACCACTGAATAAAAATTAAAAAGGTAATTGTGACTTTTTATCTCACAATTCTGATTTTTTTTTTTTATCGCAATTCTTTTTTCTCAGAATTACATAATACAAACTTGCAATTCTGACTTTTGTTGAATTGCATGATATAAACTCGCAATTGCGAATCATAAAGTCAAAATTGTGAGATAGATTTTACTCGCAAATTTGACTTTTTTTTTCTCTGAATTGCATGATATAAAGTCGCAGTTCTGAGAAATAAAGTCAGTTCTGAGAAATAGTCACAATTCTGAAAAATAAAGTTATATAACTCGCAATTGTGAGTTTATATCTCACAATTCCAAAAAAAAAAGTCAGAATTAGGGGATAAACTCGCAGTTGTGAGAAAGTCAGAATTGTATGATACAAATTCCCATTTGCAACAAAACAGTCAGAATTGCGAGTTTATATCTAACAATATCTTGTAATTCTGACTTAATTTCTCAGAATTGTGAGTTTGTATCATGCATTTCTTAGGAAAAAAAAGGTCAATTGTGAGATTAAAAAGTTGCAATAAAATTTAAAAAAAAAGAAATTATTCAGTGGCGGAAATGGGCTTCTATAAGTGAATAGAATAATTAGATTCTTTTTTCTTTTGTTTTGTATTTTTATCAGCTTAATATTTTTTTTTTTTTAATCCCCAGCTAGGAAAAACTTTTTTTTTAATATGGGATGGTTATTCATAAAATTAATATAACATTTCTTTTCACAGCTCATATAGATGCTTATGGACTTGTACATAAAGCATAATTTACATTCAAACGTGCTACTACAGCTTGTCTTGTGAACTGTCTGAATATTTAAACTCTACTGTAAATTTTGAAATAAAGGACCAGGATTACAGGAGTGCAGGTGTCCAGGATAAAGTCTCAAAAACCATTTCCATCTCTGGAATTCCTAAAACTGCCACAATGCAACAGGTAAGACAGATGTAATTATTCAGACTTTAATGATTTACACAAAAAATGTTTTTTCTTGGTTAAATCACAGAAGTTTGACTTCAGTTATTTTTTTTCTTACATAGATTCTGGATGCTTTTGCAGTCCGTGATGGTGTGCCAATGCAGGGCATGAAAATACGGGATGTTGTGCCAGGTGAGATTTTGTTCATTTTAAACACCGATGACCGATTCGCAACCACATTTCGCTATTCGCTCTCCGAATCTTACGCTCACTGTCTCTTTACATCGATTGTACTTTCTGCATCTGAGTCGCTTCAGTATTTCGAACATGCTACAGGATCTCTTGTTGTGCCCTTTCCCCATGTTCTTGTGCGGGAGGTTGAATTTTCCCTGAACAGCTTCCATCTTTAAGGTGGCATGCACTTAGAGGGAATTTTGGAATTTCTTAAACATGGTTTCCTTTAGAAACAAGCCATTAACTGTCGAACTGCAAATACCAGCTGCCACTACTTCATGATGATGTGAAGTGTTGATGCAAAATATTCCTCTCTGGGTTCATCTGATAAAGGTTTCAGTGTTTTTTCTTTTTTATATGCCAAAATAATTTCCTTTCTTCACTGTATCATGTAAGCTAAGACGCTGTGCAGCGTTCCCTGGAATTCCTGAAAATAGCAGAAAATTGAAAAGGTTTTTAAACATTTTGGAAATTAATAAATTATTGGAATAAAATATATTTTTAATGTATATTTCTAAATTCCTGTATTTAATTACTGAATTAATTCATTCTTAAAAGCATCTATTTGCAGTAAAGAGAGAAACTTTTTCAGTTTAGTTTAGTTTAGTTTAATCAAATTAATCCACTTAATTTCTTTGCTTTATTATTCTTTAATTTTATTTTAAGTTCAAACTGTTGCAAGTTTGTTGGAAAATAAATGTGGTCTTCTATGATGTGTTTTAGATGTAATGTGATTAGAACTCATTTACTGTAGTGTTATTTTAAGCTCTGTTACACTTTGGTTCTCTTTCTACTATTGTTATTTTTATTTATTCATTTTTATAAATGTATGTCTTGGCCTCTGAGTTGAGGCTGCTCCGATTCTTCGCGACTGACTTCAAACTATTAAATGCAAAGTTGTTAATGAAATAAAATGTGCCAGAACAAGCAAAAGACATCCTGTATGAATTCGCTTTGTGATATGTCTCGTGAGTCGAACCACTGCTTTTTTCTCTTGAAAAAATTCTATTTACCTGCAAACTAACACAAACCCATCTGTATTTCAAATGCTGTTCCCAGGTTACAGCTACGATACGGCCTATGTGGAGTTTTTAAACCTCGAGGATGCTGTCCACTTCATGGAGTCCAACCAGGTGGCCCATCCTCGTCCTTCTACAACGGCACTGTCTGCTAACAGGAAGAAGGCTTGGGCCTGGGGAGGGGGAGGTGTCTGGGCACTGGGTGGGAATGGGGTAGCTGGGACCTTCAAGGGAACATTTTTCCCACTTACTAATCATGACCATTTAAAACACGCCACTTAGATTGCAGCATTAGCTTTCAGACATAGCAAGTGAGCGTAGTAATAAGGAATCCGCTGTATGTTAGCTGTGCACAACCTTTACAATTCGCTGTTTTTGACTTCTTATACAGAAGAACGGATAGTTTTATGAATGGATACATGACATACTGTGTTTGTAATTGGATTTGCATCCGTGCAACAAGTTGCGCAACCTTTTCCTTCAACTTTTGGGTGGTAGTACACCAGACCAGTAATATTTCACACTTCGCATTCAACCTTTCTAATATTTTATTTCCCTCATTTGACCATCTCGATGTACTGGTCTTACAATCTCTTTTTACTTGCTTCCACTTTCTGAAGGTGGTACTGAAGCAAAATTTAAGCATTCTTCATTGGCTTCCTTTATTTTCTTACATTAAAGTGATTCAGCTTTGGATTTGCAAGATTCTTTGACTGCAAACGTTCCATGTAGCTTCCTTTTGTAGGTTGTCGTATTTTTCTGACTTAAAAGGAAAGTGTTAGTTGCTGTTGAATTTCTGATGAACAAGTTTTTCTACGATTGTAGGTAAAGATTTGTGCTGTTATGCATACAGCACAGTGTTATCCTTGTGTTGTGTCAACACTTATCCCTCATCCTTTGACCTTATGGAATTTCACAGTTCCAGAGCTGTTCTCTTTGGTTCTGCTTGCAGCCTGAAGTTTTTCATTCTTCTTTCCATGGATTGTGATGGAATCATCTTGAGTTTGGGTGTCTCTTCCAGAACAACAAACTCGTTCTTTCCAATACCTACTTACTCCGTCTTGGTTGTTGTGTATCTGAAGCTATAGAGAGATTCACGCTGATGTTTATTTGGAAAATCCAAACTTGGAAAATCTGGACTTGTTTGTACTAGTAATATTTTGACGTTTCCGGGCGAGTACAGCAGCTAGAGGTTTGCTTGGGTTTGTGTTGAGCCGATGGCTGTTGTGCTGAAACTTGAATACCCTGTGGGATGTACTGGTTGTATCAGCATATATTTCCACCCAGTTTTTGTTAAATGTTTGGCAAAGTACCTTTCAGAAAAGAATCTTGTTCATCTGAAACTACAAACAGTTTCTCTGCTGGCCAACTAGCACGATAACTAATCTTGTTTTTTTGCACTTGGTGAGACACTTAAAAACTAATTCCTACAGCAAGTAACTGCGACAGTGACGGTGGGTAAGATGTCATAGAATGCTGATCACATTACACTGTTAGGTCATTTACCTAGAATGTTCTTTCAGCCTTAAAGCTGAAGATCTTTTACCATAGTTGTCCATAAACAATACTGTTCTTTGATTGGCCATGAACTGATGACAGTGACTTATGGACTGTCTTTTGAAACCCTTTTTACAAGCAACATAAATATATGTGCAGTAAAAAGAGAAAAGCTTGATGTCCTAGCATAGATAGCACATCACTGGTGTTTTGACTGTTTACCGCATCGTTAAAGTGAATTGTGAACTAGCGGTTAACTTTTTCCGAGCTGCTCTCCTGTTATGTCTTCACAGTCTTCTCATTTAAAAGAAGCCAGACTTTATTGTCTTTTTCATCCTGTTACGGATGAATGTACAGTTACTTGTGCGGTGGATTTGCTTCTACTATGCACTTTGGCAATACTAGTTAAGTTATATTGTCAGGTTAGGATTCAAATTAAGGTTGTAGTACATAAATAGCAGCCATATAACCACTATAAAATTTTACCACACTTCAAGATTTTATTTTTGTTTCCAAAAAGGCAGATAGGGAAAAAACGCAAACTTAATCCAAACCTGGGTATAAGTAAAGCCCAGGTCGGATCTGCCTGTGTTTATGTCCTCAGACGGGTAAAAGAGTCTGCTGGGCATTTTGGGAAATACATTTACTTTTTTGTTGTTGGGTTGTTTTTTTGGAAAACTGACGTCAATTAGTATTGAGAGATTTTCTTCCTGTTTTCTAGGGATCTGTTAAGGTTGGTGACAAGACTGCTCTGCTCAAATATATCCAGCCTGACAAAACTGTGAAAGAACAGGTGTGTTTTCTCATTGGTACAGCTAAATATGTATTGATCTTAAAGGATTAGTTCACTTCTAGAATTAAAATTTCCTCATAATTTACTTACCCTCATGTCATCCAAGATGTTCATCTCTTTCTTTCTTCAGTCGAAAAAGAAATTAAGGTTTTTGAGGAAAACAATTCAGTGGACTTCATTGGTGGCCAATGGGTGGAAGGTCCAAATTGCAGCCTCAATGCAGCTTCAAAGGGCTCTACATGATCTCTACATTTAACCCATTGGCTACCATTGAAGTCCACTACATGGAGAAAAATTCTGGAATGTTTTCCTCAAAAACATAAATTACCTGGATATTTTTATTTTGGAAGTGAACTAAACCTTTAATCATAATGCCACTCATCTATTAGTGTGATTGACATCCTTAAATGTAATTTGGGTTGCAGCTCCATGAACCACCAGCCAAAGCTACCCCAGCCAGCGATGATGGTTTGTTACCAAATCCAGTCCTGCCACTGAATATAAAGGAGGAAACTGATGCCAAACCTGTGCAGGACCCTGCATCTCAAGGTGTGTGGCAGAGAAGCTCCAACTTGACTCCTGAAGCATGGCAACAGCAAGTAGACCAACAGCTACAACAGCAGGAGGTGGAGCAACAGACAGAGGAATGGACTAATCAGAGAGCACCTCGCCAAAATCTACAGCACTCTGATCCTGTCTTCAAGGAGAGCAAGAGTAAGTGATTTCAACTGATTTTCTGAAGGAAAAAATGAATAGGTGTCAGATTCTTATAAAGTGGCATGTCTTATTTTCAGCAATGATTATTAAGAATATTCTACCTACCACCACTGTGGAGACCATTCTGCAAGCACTCGATCCGTTTGCGTACCTGGATGAGCGCAATGTACGACTAGTCAAAGGGAAATCACCTGGATCCAAATGCTTCTGCTTTGTCGATATGGATTCACATGAGGTATTGTATAGATACCCCATTCTAGCTACAATGTCTCAGAATAGTCCACTGTGTTCCTCAGTGCATTTGTAATGATATTACTCCCTTTTATATACAGCATGTGACACGATTGGTGGAGCTGCTCACCAAACCCCGCCCTATCATGATTGATGGGGTGAGAGTGTATGCTGAGGTTGCCAAGCCTTTGAAAAACCAAAAGTAAGTCTCATTTTGTTGGAATATATGAAAGTAATAAAATAATATTATATGCATATAATAGAGCAAGCATTTCATTAATACTAAGTGAAGAAATGAATTGTGAACTGTGGTTATTATTTGAACTGTGGTTATTATTTGAGCTTTGAAGGTAATTCTGCTTTTAACTGCAGCTACAGGAGGGAAAATGATAAGTCAAACACTTCTCTACTGGGTTTCCCTCCCGATGTTATGATGGTAGGTCATTTTAATACATAATATTAATACATTTTATACATAAAGTTGTTACCAAAACTTTCAGACAGCTAGACACTGTTTTTAAAAATACTTTTTGTAAGGTTGAGCTTCTTTTATCTTGAAACAGCATGTAGTGCTCATTGTGTGAGTTGCTGAAAATGTCAAAATGCATATTTAAAAAAAAAAAAATTAAATTTGTTCTGACACAGTTTAACTCTTGAAGTCTTGCCATATTTTCTAAACTATAGCAAATAAACTGATAACGTGAGAAATTTTAAAGGTGTCTGAGTAAATATTGGTTTGACTGTAATTAAATTGTGATTATCAAGATGAATTTGTTTTGACACAGTTTAACTCTTTAGGTCTTGTCATAGTTTATTACAGTTTTCTAAACTATAGTGAATAAACTGTGATAATGTGAAAAATGTTGAAGGAATAAATTTTGGTTTGACTGTATTTTTTCTTTTTCTAGCAACAACAACATCAATATCAGCAGCCACAGCAACAGTTTTATCCTCAGCCTGCTCATACAGCTATGGGTGTTGTACCTCCTATGCAAGGTATATGGTTTACAATTATATGATTATGGTATCAAAATTGTTTTAGCATAAAATATTCATGTAATTGTTCTGTGGGACTTCCTGCAGGTGACCCAATGGGAGCGGATGCCACCTTGTCATCAGCTGCAATGCCGACTTCAAGCTTAACACAGGTGCTTGTCTTTTTATACTAGCACAACAGCACGTTTTTGAAACAAGGTGGCCAATTTTAGCCAGGAGAGCTATTGGTTTTTTGGACTGTAATTGACTGTCTGGCTGTGTGCAGGGTGTGATGTATTCTGAGACATCGGCAATGGCGCAGTCAGTCCAGACAGCTGAGCACCAGACTGCAGCTTTATCTGATGCTGCTCTTCCTGGAGCTGCAGAGTCCATTGACGGCTACAGCTACGGTATGCCACTGTTAAGGGTTTTCTTTGTGCTATATTAATTTATATTCACAGTATTAACCAGGACTATTTTGATAGTAACTAATCTGATAATCATACTCTTGTTACTGCAGGATCGGAGGCTCCCGATTTGTCAGCCTTCCTTTATGATGCTACATCAGGCTTCTACTATGACCCTCAGACTACCCTTTACTATGATCCCAACTCAAGGGTATGTAGCCTTTTGATTCTTCTGAATGTTTAATATGAACGAAGTACAATGTCTTAATGTTTATTTTTGCTTGTGTAGTATTTCTACGATGCTCAGAATCAGCAGTACCTCTACTGGGACAGTAGCTCAAAGACATACATCCCAGTCCAGAGCTCTGCTACTGATGTTCTGGAGCCAGCTCCTGAAGTTGCTGTTCCTGTGGCACCTGTTGCTGAGGTTATAGCTACACCCATCACAGAGGAGGAAGTGAAGGCAGCTCCAGAGACTGTGTCCGAGGTGCGGGAAGAGGAGCCTGCCCCACGCACAGAAAAGAAAGAGAAGGAAAAGGAGGAAAAACCAAGAAGTTTAGCAGCTTTTAAGGTTTTAACATCACTTAATTAGCATCATGTTCAGTGTTTTAGATGTTTGATGTTTTAGATCTGTGTGGTAATTTTGAGTCTGATCATTAGATCATGAAAGACATGGAGCGATGGGCGAAAATCCAGAACAGGCAGAAAGAAAGTGTCCGGTCTCCTTCACCTCTACTCAAGTCTGGAGGTGACGACCAAAGACCTTCAAAAGCTGCTGATGCTGCCTTTGCCATCTTTGAAAGGAAGGTCAGATCACTTGTTTTTTTTTTTTTTTTTTTTTTTTTTTTTTCTCTTTTCTGTCCATAAAAAACAGAGCAACATACTTATTACTATCGCTTATAATCAGAATTAGGATTTTAAAGAAACCCCAAACCTGAACTGCCATTCAAAAGTTTGGGATCAGTAAGATTTTTAAAGAATTCTCTTATGCTCATCAAGACTGCATTTACTTAATCAAAAATACAGAAAAAAATTGTAGTATTGTGAAATATTATTGCAGTTGAAAATAATGGTTTTCTGTTTTAATATATTTTAAAATATAATTTATTCCTGTGATGCATAGCTGAATATTTTTCAGCCATTTTTCCAGTCTTCAGTGTCACGTGATTCTTCAGAAATCAATCTAATATGCTGATTTATTACTTTTATTATCAATGTTGGAAACAGTTATGCTGAATAATATTTTTTGTGGAACTTGATTCTTTTTCAAGGATGATGATTAAAAAAGTAAAAATGTATTCAAAATAGAAATCTTTTATAACGATGTAAGTCTTTATCATTTTTTATCAATTTAACAGCCTTGGGGAATAAACATTAATTATAAAAATATTATGAAACATAAAATAATAATAAAAAATGATTAAAAAAAATGTAAAAGTATTAAAATAATAATAATAAAGTAATACAAATTTACTGACTACGAAATTTAAAATGCTTGTTTATATTGTTACAAAAGATTTCTATTTTAAATAAATGCTGTTCTTTATTAAAGAACCCTGAAAAAAGTATCAAAGGTTCCAACAAAATATTAAGCATTTGCAGCTGTTTTAACACTGATAATAAATCAGCATATTAGAATGATTTCTGAAGGATCATGTGACACTGAAGACTGGAGTAATGATGCTGAAAATTCAGCTTTGCTTCACAGAAATAAATTACATTTTGAAATATATATTCACATAGAAAACATTTATTTTACATTGAAATAATATTTCACTATTATGTTTTTTCTGGATTTTTGATCAAATAAATGCAGCCTTAATGAGCATAAGAAATGTCTATAAAAAAACAATAAACATCAAAAATTGTGCTAATCCCAAACTTTTGAATGGCAACGAACACTCTTTGTGAGTTTGACAAGAACACTGCAAGTCGGGCATGAAGCAAATAAGTTATTACTTAATCAGATTTTTACTTTGTAGATGCTAAACCAGATGAAAAATACATATACTTGAATTTAAGCAAGGTTGGGCTATATCTACAGACCAGAATGACTTTTTTCACTTGAGACATGTTACAAACCACTCACACCTGGCAACCATTTATAACATCCTAAGAATGTGGCAACAAGTTTTGTTCGTATGGTTTCTTCAGGGGGAAAAAAAAAAATCTTTATTGGGTTTATTCATTACCCGTCACATAGACAGATTGGGTTGCATGTGTCATGCTCTATTTTTAAATCATCAGCAAAATATCGTAATGCTTGGTTATTTTTAGTCATATGGAGAGTTGTGGGTTGCAATGTCCCATAAATTATTCAGTTGGACTACATTTGAAATCTCTAGTGTCTCTGTCCAGTCCTTACTCACGTCTCTCCCCTCGTATATTTTCACCGACATGCATTAAATTATTATACACATAATATTAGCATCTGTGACTTTGGAATTGTTTGTAAAGTAAGGAAAATGCAACAGGCCGGATATGTTACGTTTTTAAAATTCAGTATGTCAGAAACTTAATCTACAGCTTTGATCTTTCTTTTAAAATTTTTTATGTCTGTTCCATATGGTTCATATAGGCTACCGGTGCAGATGAATTATTCAAGAAGCCTCTTGCTCCACCTAAGCAAAAAGAGGAAAAATCATCAAAGGTGAGAGTTTACAGTCTTACTATCAACAACATACACATATTAACATGCGCACTTTAGAGATTCAGTGTCAGTTTTCACAAACAGCTGAAAGGGCACACACATCACCTTGACCCTGTTTGATGTAGGTTATTTGATAACCCACACTAAAGCAGATTTACAGTGAGTGTCATTGTAGATCAAAGCTAATATCCCCTCTGTCCCTCTTGTGTTTTGGCAGCGGCCCATGGGCTCTCTTGGAATGTTGGCGGCCGACTACGGGGCAGGCAGCGATGAGGAGGAAGAAGAGAAACATGAGAAGCAGGAAACCGCACGGCCCGCAAAGAGCCAGCCGCAGGCGGACGAGAAGGAAGACAGGTTAACAGATTGGAAGAAGATGGCATGTCTTCTGTGCAGGAGGCAGTTCCCTAATAAAGACGCTCTGATCCGCCACCAGCAGCTCTCAGACCTGCACAAGGTACCAAATTTTGAAATGAAACTTGGAGGGTCTGTCAGGGCTGTGGACTTAATACAAGGTCTCAGAATATATATAGGGTTGCACATAAATTTTTCAGTCTGGTTCTCCTGAATGTACCTGGAGATCTGTACATAGTGTGACCCATTAAATGTACACTACCAGTCAAACGTTTTTGAACAGTAAGATTTTTAATGTTTTTTTTTTTAAAGAAATCTCTTCTGCTCACCAAGCCTGCCTTTATGTGATCCAAAGTACAGCAAAAACCACTAATATTTTGAAATATGTTTCCTATTTAGAATGACTGTTTTCTATTTGAATATATTTTACATGTAGTTTATTCCTGTGATTTCAAAGCATCATTACTCCAGTCACATGATCCTTCAGAAATCATTCTAATATTCTGATTTGCTGCTCAAAAACATTTATTATAATTATGTTGAAAAGAGCTAAGTAGAATTTTTTTCAGGTTTCTTTGATGAATAGAAAGTTCAGAAGAACAGCATTTATCTTAAATAGAAGTCTTTAGTAACATTATAAATGTCTTTATCATCACTTGTGATCAATTTAAAACATCTTGGCTAAATGAAAGTATTCATTTCTATAATAATAAATGTATACTGACTCCAATCTTTTGAATGGTATAGTGTATAATGTTACAAAAGCTTTTTTTTATTTCAGACAAATACTGATCTCTGGGTCTTTCTTTTCATCAAAGAATCCTGTTTAAAATATTGATAATAATAATAAAGATAAAAAGTACTAAAAAGACTTAAGTAATGATGTTGAAAATTTATGATTTTTGATCACATGAATAAATTACTTTTTTAAACATATTCAAATTGAAAACATTAAATTGTAAAAATATTTCACACTTTTACTGTTTTGCTGGACTTTGGTTCAAATAAATACATGCTTGGTGAGCAGAGGAGACTACTTTAAAAGACAAAAATCTTACTGTTCAAAAACTTTTGCCTGGTAGTGTAACTATAAAAAATAAAATAGTAGTAATAATAGTATTATTGCACTTAATTTAGTTTTTTTTTTTTAATTAAATATTAAACAAAATAAAGTGTGATAATACTATTATATTCTAAAATGAAAAATAAGTATTACATAAAAATACAATTATGTTATAGTACACACAAAAATGCTATTTTAATATTTACATTTTTGTTACATTTTACTATATATATTTATATATATATATATATATAATTAATGTGGAAAAAAAGGTCAAAAAAAAAATATATATATATATATAATTTTTGTTTCTATAAATGTGTGAATTATATAACTGACTGATCTTGATTGTTTACAATTTGGAATTTGTTAAAACCACCTTCTTTTTGTCTTTTTATTTTAGCAAAATATGGAGATTCACCTAAAAATCAAAAGGTCAAAGAGAGAACTTGAGGCTCTAGAAAACCAGGAAAAGGAGGTATAATTTTTTTTCATCAGTTATGTACAGTAATACAAGTACAAAATACAAAGGATTTGATTTCTTAATCATCCTTAAGGCAATTTGTGGAAAGATTAAATATTTAAAAAATTAAATGTATTAAATATATGAATAGAAAATGACACTAATATCTTTAAAATAGTAAATTAGCCAATTTTATTTAAATGAAGGGTTGCAGAAATTAGTACATACTTGAAATAAATATTATTCTTGATTTCAAACATTGTGTTCTCACAATAGTCCGAAATGAAATGATTCACTATCATTTTGAACCCTTGTCCTTTAGATGAAAATGAAACAGTCAAACGGCTCACCTGAAGCAAAAAGAAGAAAGTCGCAAAACACATGGGCCGGCCCCTCGAGGTTAGTGATTTTTTTTGAATCCTTATACATTTAACTTAAATTCGGCATTGATATAGAACCCTCATATCTTAAATGTGGCATGTTGTGTTGTTTATTGTTTCAGAGAGAGTCATAAAGGCAGCGAGAGACCAGGTTTGGGTTTGGAGACTGTTGAGGTGAGTGTCACAGGATGTTTTGAGCTGCAGTAGCTGAGTGTGGTTGGTTTAATGTTATTCTCTTTCTCTTGTTTCTTACCAAAGCGGAAGAAAAAGGAACCCGTCGTCTGGAATCATGCCACGTACAAACAGGCAGTTCGGAAGGCCATGTTTGCACGTTTCAATGAGCTGGACTGAAAGTGAAATGAATGGACATAAAGGGAATTTGTGTATATACATGCATACACGCACACACGGCGTTGTGTGATCCGTTGGCAGCTCATTCCAGGCTTTAATCTGTGAACTGATACAAAATTCCTGGAAAAGCTTATGACTAACCCCTCATTTTGTGGATATGGTGATGTGCCTGTATAAAATGAATTCATTCTTTTTTCTTTTTTTTTTTTTTTTTTCAAAAGCCAAATGTACTCTTATGTTTAATCGTCATTTTTGTAGCTCTATTCTTCAGGGCTTTTTAAATATTTCCTCATTTGATAATGCTCTATTGTTTTTTTTCTCTTTTTTATGTAGTAAATTTATGTAAATTTTCATTTGTAAAAGAGCTTATACATTATAGTTTGTCCTTGGGTCAATAAACTGCCTCAATGTGACTGTAAACATACAACTCGTTATTTTGTATTATTTTTAAACTTTTAAATTACAAATCTACAGTACATTACTTATTTTACTGCTTTTGTGCCATGTCAGAATTCACTAAAAGAGAGCCTGTTTTCTACACCCTCCTCCAGGTGGCAGTATATAACAATTGCTATTTCAAGTTCACATTGAGCCGCACCTCAGAGATGTCTAATGCTGAAAGAATGAATCTACACATGCAGTCATGAATTTTGTCGATACTTCATTAAGCTTTCCCCCTTGGCTTTATTTTCCATTTTCTTGTGGTTCTTTTATAGCCGAGTGCCTCGAGTTAAACTTGAAAGTGATGCATTGACAGTACACAGTGCTTTACTTTACTGCACGCACAGGCAGAGATTATATTTCACTTTATCTGAAAGTTCTGCAGCCTTCGCTAAACCTTTTAGTGCTTTGTTATAAAATGTTGAAATCATGTCGTTTGTTAGAGCCAGTAACCTTCGTGCAACACGATTCCTCATATTTTAAGCATCTAGCTCATATTTACAACATTTAAATACATTTATGTGAACTTCTGAAGCGTTTGTTTGGATGAGGTTCTACAGGAGTCAGCAGCAGGTAATACATCAGCAGAACCTGCAATAAAGATTCTTCACCCTGACGTTCAGTGAGTGTTTGATCCTTTTCTTGGTGGACAAATAGTCTCTGTCCATTGAGTCCGAGCTTGTTGAAAGAGAGGAATGTGGACTCTCACACTGTTTGTTTTGGTCACTCATGCTTAAATGATTGATCAGGCGTAGAACCATAAAGACAAAAAAAGAAGAATGCGTCCCAAAAATGGTTTCTCCTACACTCCCTAAATAACCCATTTTTTCATTCGCAGATAAAAGCTGATAAAATGTGTTAGGATAATATATGGACACAGCAGAGCTCTGAGACTAGCTCTTCACAGAGCAAATTTTAGGACTCTGTTCTTTATCAGACTCTGCTTTGATGTGTAAATGGCTGTTGCCTGTAGTCATGGTATAATGTAGAGCGTGTCAAAGGTCGGCTTGCTTTCCTTCCTCCTCATGGTTGTTGTCATCTGTAATTGCTTTTTAATTAGTCATTCTTTAAAAGAAAGCTTGCAAATGTCCGTTTCAGCCAGCCTCTTTTGAAGGGGAGGACTTTTGTCGTATTGGATCTTCTCAGAGTTTGTTCCCATACATACTTCTCGGCCTGTTTCCGTGTCTATGGTTTAAAGAAGTCCAGAAACCGTGTCCCAGAGTGAGACTTTTAAGATTATCCTTTACTTCACAGAGTGAAGTTGTACAGTTTAAAAAAAAAACAAATAATTAAATGTGGAATCAATGAGGCCAAACATTTAGCATAGTTCATAGTTCACAGAAAGTTCAAACTTTAAATTTTAAAAATAAATATAGCTGCAAGCAGTGATTACCAGGGTTCAAGCGCTTTAAGGCATTTAAGCACATATGAAAAAATACATTATTTATCAAGCCTGTAACCACCTAATTCAACGATTTAAAAAAAATATTTTTATTTACCATAGAAATATACCCTCAGTTTCACAGACAAGGCCTAAGGCTAGTCCCAGACTAAAATGTAAGTCTGAGCAACTGAAAGAAATTTGCAATGACTGATCTTAAAATATATCAGTGCCTTTGTTTTGTCTCAAGATGCACACGTTTTTTATCTAAGGCCCGTTTATAAAAATTACTTAAATGTCCTAATTGAACTATGGCCTAATCCTGGTTTAGTCTAAAGCCCTGTCTGTGAAACCAGGCCATTATGTTTTTAATGTTTATGAGTGTTATAGCGCCAGCTGTGGTCCGATTTCCTTAAAGTTATGCATGCTTGTTTAGAATTACCTGTTGGATATGCTCACTAGGTTTTGTGAAGTTTTGAGTTTTCCTTTAGGCTTTGTAGGATTTTGAGTAAATTTGGATTGGCCCCTTTTCTAAATGACCATTATAGCTTTCCAACGGGTAAATTTCAACATTTTCTTTATAATTATTGACCTAGAGAGTCCAGAGAATTGTACTTAAGTGTTTTTTTCCAGACTTTCCAGCGAAAAACCAAGGTTTAGTTCATAAAAGTAGCTTTTTTACGTCCTCAATCATTTAACAAACGATTTGATTGAGAGCAGTGGTTCTAGAGGGAAAGTTGTCCGGAATGAGTTCCATATCATATGATACGAACATTGCATGTATGTGTGAAATCATTTACGTACTTTAAAAAATGCGATATCGTCCCCCAGTGGCCGATTTCTTTAAAATTTCTCACAGACCTTTGGGGCCGTGAGTCAAACAGGCCCGACGAGTTTCGCTCTGATCGGCCTCCGTTAACCTTGTATAATGAGTGCTCATACTTCATTGGCCAATGGCAGCCATGAGATACGCAAATGTCCTTATAGACACTTGTGGCACTTTGGACCAAGAATGTGCACAGCATTTTTCATGTTGATAGGACAAATGGTTGCGTAGGTATAGCGATTTTTATGTTTTTTCCCCTGTTGTAGCGCCACCAAGTGGCAGAGCTCTGCAATTTTTGTCCTGTGACCTCAGATTGAGCTCTTACGTACCTGTTCTGAGTTTGGTGAAGATATCTCATTCCCTTCAGGAGTTATAGACATTTTACTAAAAGTGGCCCCACCCCTTTCGAACGTTTTGGCGTCCCTTTACATCGGTGAGTCGAAAGTTCTTTTTTTTGATAATTATTGATATTCACTCTCCAGAGAATCTTTCTGCACTGGTTTGGTTCCAGTTGGACGAAAAACCTAGCACTAGTTCGCAAAAGTAGGTCTTTCAAAAAATCCAAAATACCCGAATTTCGCCTGGCGTGAGCTAAGGATTCCCACGACGTAAGACACTTGAGCCTGCGAATGACAGTTTAGGAGTTATGAGCGATTTCGTACTTTTCACCGTTGTAGCGCCCCTGTCAGGACGATTGGGGTGTGCTTTGGTGATGTTGTAGGTGGTGTGAGTACTACCATCCCTCCAAGTTTCAAGTCTCTACGACTTACGGTTTGGTCTGTACGATCAGGTTTACGTGGAGATTGCTGATCCTTGGGCATTCTAACAATTACAAGAGGGTTTCAGCGCTAAGAGCTTGAACCCCATATTTTAATATTTAAAAAAAAAAAAAACTAAATTACAAAAAGTAATCTCCAGCTATTTGTTTCTAATTTTCCACCTGGAATGCTTTCTTTTTTCCATGTCTGACACTTGGACTCTGCTGACTGTTAAACAAATATGTTCCAAATGTTTGGATGACTATCTGTCAGCAAAGTCCAACAGAAATGCTTAATGTTGGCTTCATGGTTTGACCTTGTTTCCTCTTTATTTGCAAAAGGTCTGCAATGGCTTAAGGGAGTTCCAGTCCTACCAGATTTTCTGCTCTTACAAGAACGATTCTCCTCTTTATCTGAGCCTTTGCAGTCCTCAGTATATTTGTAATCCATCATTGTATTCTCGCTTGTCTTCTTGCACCTTAGTGGGCCAGATGTCAGCAACACCACGCTCATTACTGCAGAGCGCATCAAATTACCTTTGGCCTTCAGATGAGTCCAGACCATTAGAGAGGAGATACAGAGGGGCCGGTGAGGATGAATGTGGGGGTCTGGGGTTTTGTACCCGCTGCACGTGCGGCTCAAGTCCTCAGAGGCAGCAGGACTGAGTGTGGAAACCGTGCGGGGGGCCTCATTATCTTCAGCCAAAGCTTCTTCTTGCACATAGAGCGGGAACTGCATGAGGTCTCTGACCAGCCTTGAGATGGCCCTCAGAAAATACACAACACAGAATGCAGGGCTGAAACAATGATAAAAGAGGAAGCAATTATTTTAGCACTTTAAATAAAGCCGTAATTCATTGTGTTTAGTATTAGGATTTAATTTCTACATAATAGCCTATGTTGTTTTGGGATGTGTGTGCTTTGTGGTTGTGTATGTTTGTGTTTTTTTGCTATATGGCATAATAGAGACTATCTGGATGTGTAAATCATTCTGTTTAGTCATTTTAATTTTTGTATGTAATTATAAAAGTATGTCATCGGCTGGGTGCCAGATTCATTGGACCATTTCCTTAGTTCCCCAACCACCAGTTCAAACATGGAATGAAAGTCAGAAAAACCCACAAAAATCTCCATTTAATAAGTAGCCTATACTGTACAAATGTTTACATTCGCTTGTGATTTCCAGGAGACCGCAAGTTTATTTTGCTGAAAATGATCCCACCACAATGTGTAATTATAATTATCAGCACGATGTAACGACATTAACCACCAGAACTCTTAATGTTGAAACTGCTTCTTGTAATAATTTCCATCGGAAGAAAGTGTAAAATTACCAAAAACAAACCCTAGTCTGTTTTAAGCATACACGTTTCAAATACGGTGAGTTTTGGACACGAATTTCTGTACATTTACGGTGTTTAATAGATCTGAATTCAAATTTTTTTACGTTAGGTACGCAGGTGTATAGTATACGCATTCTCAACATACTACATCCGCCATGTTGGCATTGACGCGAATCTCATTTGACCTATGCAGTAACAACAACCGCGAAAATCACTGTTGAATAATTTACAAGTACAATTTAGCCACCATTAATAATTTTAGGAACATAACGTCTCCAACTCCAGTGTCCTTATGGAATAGCAAAGTGCTCACATCAGTATGTAACAGCTAAGCGGATGCAGAACTTCATCAGTCAGGTATTGTTCATCTGTCGTTTATATACATTTTTTGGATATCATTTTTACGTCCTGCTTTTTACATAATTTGTTGCAGGGACGTAGGCTAAAGGCACTTTTTTCATCTAAGCTAACATTTTTTTCTAAACATTTGTATTTTACTTTTTTTTACTTTTTTTTAACATTTGGATGATCTTTGCCGTGACAACGGGCAGCAAAGCAAAGTCGATTCTTAGCTTTAGTTTTTGAAAGTTTTTTTATATGTCATAGATTTATGGAGCAGTTAAGAATCGTTAAAATAACCAAATATAGATTTGTTCAATGTAATTCAATCAACAGTTTTTCAGTAACTGAAAAATATGTTAAGTGTTATCTGAGTTAAGGCACAGTATTGGTCGATAATAATTAAACTTTTCCTTTTGTTGGCATAATATTTATTCAAATGGTCTATATTGTTTATTATGAGATATACTTATAATACTTATATCATATGGTATCATATGTTCTGTTTGATTTTTTTCCAAATTCGTTTTTTTTCTTTGTTAAAATTTTTTTGAATTCCATTTTTTTTCAGTTTTTAATTTTTTTCTGTTTTAAGAGTTAAATTAAAAAATGTAACTAGTTTTTTTAAATTTTAATAATCAAAAGCATCTCTAATTAATTGATTTTATAAAAAGTAAGTTAATATTATTATTTATTTAGTTAGGTTTTTTTTTCAGAAATATTGTGTTTTATAAATTCTGATGATTAATTTTTCTGGTAAATATTTCTTAAAAACTAATGTTTAATAATAATTGTATTAGTAGTAGTAGTTGTACTATCATTGCATTAAGTATTTCTGTCACAATTTCATCAAGTTAAACTTTTCTTTTGAAGGGTTGCTGATAAGACCTTTATGTTTTTGATTGTATATGATATGACAATAGTTTTTCTCAAAAGAAACAGTAAAATGCTCATGAAGTGACTCTCAGAGCAGTTCTAAAGATTATCTTTCAGTATAGTAAACAATACCACGCGTCTTCTTCACTGATTCAGACAGAGACTCGTATTTAAATAGTATTTTTGCGGCTTAATATTCACAGACTCTCGTTTTGATTTAAATGTACTGACCTAGTTTTGATTTATTCATCCAAAATTTGGCAAATTCCGTGACATTCCGCGTTATACAGAAAATTCCATTTTTTATGACTGGATTCTGTCCTCGTTTTCCACACTGTGTAAAACAAAGGGCCCTAACAACTTTATCTGAAGTGTTTGTATTAATACCGGGGGCCTTTTGCCCCTTGCCACCTCATGCCATTGCATGATTTGTAAAACAAATCAGTTGACTTTTATGATTTCTTTTCCCCATAAAATAAAAACAATTAATGTTTTTCTGCAGTCATACACTATGTAGTGAAAAGCTATAGCACGTTGTATTCTTTGCATATCCGGATGGAAGGTAGGTTTCAGGGAGGTTTCATATTCACCAAGTTTATCTTTGTAGGAGTATCGGTAAATAAAATATTGTATAAAGTAGGATCAGTTAAACATCTCACCATGGCTTATCGTTTGGTTATTTTTCAGTGCTCGTATCTGCAAAATTTCATTTGCTTGTACAGTTGGAAAGGCTTCAAAAACTGTGGACTGTGATTAAGAAATGAATCAAGTCTTTGGCCAATTGGCAAGCAGCATTCTGCTGTGCTACATAACTTATAGCTTATTTCTTTTGAACATATTTATTGTCTTTTTCCAGTTGTCATCAGCTGGTTTTATTGCAGCCATCATGAGGACTTGTAATAGTTTCTGACTCTCTCATAAATCAGAATATTTGCAGTTATTGCCCCAGCTTTGTTCTCGCGGTCCATTTTCCACAACTGTCAGCTTCATTTAGCCGTAAATACAGCAGTTTGCATTTGCAGTGTAATGTAGGACTGCTTATTTGGAATATGCTGATACATTTTTGCCTCAGATGTATGTACGTCTCATTTCTGAGTTTATTAATGAAACGCTTTGACTCAATACGTCACTGTCAGACAAGGTGCAAACGCCAGGCAGCGATGGTTCAGTAATTTGTTTGTTAAACGATTCTGTGACGAGCAAATCATTTTTACTGTTGACACCTCTGTCCTTTTCCCAACCGCATGCTGCGTTTATTTCCACATTCATTCTCAGGTTCTTTGTCATAAAGACAGCCAGTGTCAGTATTCACATTTGTCTCATCAGGCAAGTGTAGTGTCGTCCCACAGTTCAAGACTGATAAATGCTAACAAACCTAAGTAACTTTCTTTGTGCATGCTGGCTGTTAACATCGGCCTTTCAGCAAGTGAAGCATGTCTTTAACCTTGTTTAGCCTTTTGGAATCAAGTGTAATCTTCTCTGACAGGAGATTAATGGCACCATCTCTCTAGTTTTTACTAGCACCATCAGGGAGGTGCGAGAGGCAAAAATGAAGGGGAGGAAAGGAGAGAATGAAGGTCTGCAGTCTGTCATCATGCCATACTGGGATGAGTTTGGGTGAAAGGGCTCCACAAAAACATTATGATAGATGTATGGATTTTGCACTCTTTTGTTCTCCCCCCTCTATCTGTTTGCTCTCAGTAATCTGTCATTCTGTCATTTACTGGGGGTAGAGATGTCTGTCCCGCTGGCCTACAGAGATATATAGGGAAATTAAAGGTTGTTCACTTTGTTGGACATTTAATACTTATTTTATCCAGTTGCCCCATTGTTCTCATATTCTTCCCTCTTAACTCTCTCGTTTTAATGGTTTATGTATTTAATTCAATTTAACGTCTTCAGTTCCCCAAACCATCAGCTCAAACATAGAGCGAAACTCAGTAATTGTACAGAAAACCTCTATTTAATAGACAAATGTTTACAGTGTCCTGTCTGTTTATGAGCAGCCACAAGTTTGTTTTGCTGAAAATGATCCTACCAATATCCTAAAACATTTTAAACCACTCTAAACTGGTCAGTCCAGTCTCCTGGCAAGTTTTAGAAGCATTTATGCTGGTTAAAGATAGCTTTTTTCAGCAGGGACACACATCATGTTCTCAGGCAGTGAAAAATACTTTGTGGAGCAAACCAACAACACACCGACAGACAAAACAGAGAAGGTTACTTTTGGTTTGAAACAAAGTCTGGGCTTTTTAAATTTTGTCATTTTTTAAGAAATTCAAACAATAAATAAATGTGGCTCTTTAGTGTCATGACAGATCGCTGTAGCACCACATATGTGAGTTAATCAATTCAGCATGTGAACTGATCATCACTTCCTACTAGTTATAGCACAAAATAAACATGAACAAACATCAAAAGGTATTTTGTTTTAACTAAGATGTCAGTACACACAATTTAAAACAAGTTCAAGTCCAACGATGTTAGTCTACTCTCCTGTCTGTCTTGTTTGTTAGACAAAATGGCAGATTTGGCATTATGATTGGTCAAATCATCTGTCAATCAAACTCCTAGCGAAAGGTGAATAATATCAGCAATATATTACTATATCTACTCGCAATTCTGACTTTTTTTCTAGCAATTCTGAGTTTATATTTTGCAATTCTGCATTTTTCCTCAGAATTGTGAGATATAAACTCGCAATTGCGAGTTATAAAGTTGAATCCTGAGGGGGGAAAAAGACTGGTATGTAATCAGAATTTAGAGTATATATTTCACAATTCTGACTTAACTCGCAATTGCGTGTTATAAAGTCAGAATTGCAAGATATAAACACAAATCTGAGAAAAAAGTCACAATTTATAACAGAGTTTATATCTTGCAATCCTGACTTTATTTCTCAGGCTTGCGAGTTTAAATCCTGGAATTATGAGTTTATTTCTCGCAGTTGCGAGCTTATATCAAACAATACGGACTTTAAAACTCCCAGTTGAAAGTTTATATCTCACAATTCTGAGAAAAGAAAAGAATTGTGAATTTGTATCATGCAATTATGAGGAAAAAAGTCAGAATTGTGAGATAAAAAGTTGCAATTACCTTTTTAAATTTTTTATTCAGAGGCGGAAATTGGCTTCCATATAGTCACCCAAAAGAGTACCAAATGTTTAATTGTTCAAAAGTAACAAAAATGTCTTTAAAGTCAAACGCTGATATTTAGGCTATTTCTTGGTGATATGCAAAATTATGAATTCAACATAGGCTGGAAAAATTGATGAGGGCATGTCCATGTTGGCGCTCACCTAATTCAACATGCTTCTAGTACTCACATAGCAACAAGTTAAAAAACAATCAGAACCCCTTCTGATTTCTTCTGAGAATTGCGTAGCACAACCCTGGCATCACACTGGCGAGTTGTGCAAGCACCACTCATACTTGTTCAGGAAATGTAAAAACATCTAGTAAGCTGTTAGATGGAAGCCACCCCATGCACGTTAGCTTAAATGTATTAGTTTGTATATGTTCTGGACTCTGTGGGAGGAAAGAGGTGGTAATGCCCTGGAGGTTAAGCCCAGATGGTAGCATTTCTTCCACAGCCCCAAACAGCTGCTCGATCGCTTTGCAATTCTGCGGTGCGACGACTGACTAATGGCACAGCCCCATCAGTGTATATGCACACGTGAGAGTGCGTATGTGAGACTGAATGATGGCTGGGACCTGGGGGGGGCCCCACTGTTGCATTTAAAGGTAATACCTAACCGTGCCGGGCCCCTAAATGTGCAGCGAATCAAGGTAGTGTTGAAAAGGGCTTACAACACTCGCCCGCTAAACTAAAGCTACGTCCCGTAATTAGCTTCAGACCATTGCCTAAACTTTACATATCAGAAATCAGACCGCAGCATGCTTGTACATAGACTGGTTAAACGTTCAGTCCCTAGTGGTCAGCTTTAAAGGAAATGGGCTGCATGGCCTTAACCTTCCCAGTGGAGAAGTTTTAGGGATATCTGGTTAGGTACTGTTAGGATCAGGGAGGATATTCAGAGTTTAATACAATGTAGGCTCAACTGACAGCATTTATTGCATAATGTTGCTTGTTATAATTCATTTCAAAATGTCCCTCCTTTTCATTTTTACATTTTCGGGTTTTAGCCATTGTATACAGGAAAGTTTATTTAGACACAGTTCAATTCTTGCTAATAATAAACCATTAACTACAAGTTTTGCCTCAATAAACTCTATTTTGCTGCTTGTTAATAGTTAGTAAGGTAGTTGTTAAGTTTAGGTATTGAGTAGGATTAGGGATGTAGAATATGGTCATACAGAATATGTGCTTTATAAGTACTAATAAACTGCCAATATGCTAATAAGAAACTAGCTGACAGTGTAAATTGGTCCCTATACTAAAGTGTTACCATTTATTTTAATAACAAAAGGCAAATATTTTGATAACAATTTCATATTTAACTTTTATATTTAATTTATATTTATATTTATATTTATATTTTATTACAGATCAAGTAGACCGATATTTTGAATAGATATATAAGTATGGTGTAAAAATGAAAATTAATGGCAAAATTAAGAATAACAAGGGCTCTGACAAAAAACTTTCTTTAAATGATTTTAAAGGATTTTATCAGCAAATCGGTTTTGAAAATGACCAATACCGATAACCATAAAAATGCTTAATATCGGTGCCGATAATCGTCCAAGGCGATAATCGGTCGACTCCTGTTATAAATGTATTTACACAAAGTGCTTTAAACCCATGCATATTATTACAAAATATATTGGAATGTGCATGTAAAAAATTCATGTATCTTAAAAAGATCTTTAAAAGTATATTATTATTAAACAAAGTAAAAGTTCTCAGTAAAATCTGTAAAAATTGGGCATTATTTGTGTTTCATGATTTTTACAGTTGATTTAGGGTTTTAGCAACGATATTACACTGTAAAAAATGCTGGGTTAAAAACAACCCAGCACTGGGTGAAACATGGATAAACCCAGAGATTGGGTTAAATGTTTAACCCAACCTTTTAGGTAGTTTTGTTCAACTCAACTTTTTTTTAAAAATGACTATATGGCTAGCTTAAAATGAACCCAAAAACCCCAAACAAGGTTGTAAATTAAAAATCAGACACATAATTACTAAAGGCAACAGCAATAATCAAAAGGTAAACATTAATAATCAGTTTTTAAAAATGTTTATTATTTAATTATTATTTATTCAACTTCTTAATAAATGTTCATTTATTGAACATATTAATAAATGTCATTTCCAATCTATTTTGAGTTCATTTTAAGCAAGAAATATAGTCATTTTTAAGCAATAGTTGAGTAAGCTGAACTACACAGAAAGCTGTGATAAACATTTAACTCAACGGCCAGGTCAAAACAACCCAATCGCTGGGTTTGTCCATATTTCACCCAGCACTGGGTTGTTTTTAACCCAGCATTTTTTCCGAGTGTACACACAAAAAATTCTATATTTTGAAACAAGGAGTATTTTGACATTTGTGGATTGACCTCATTCATTTTCATTGTCAGTGCCTCATTGTAACCCAGATTTCTTTATTTTAAGAAGTAAGCACAAATCTTTTGTGTGTGTGTGTGTGTGTGTGTAATCAACATGGTCACAAGTGCTGTTGATTGAAGCCAGGAATATTCCTTTAATAGTCCTTTAATTGTGTTTTGTGTTATATTTTAGAGGGCTGTGTGAGATCAGAAATGGAATCTACTGGTGAATGTGGTTTCATCAAGTTTAGTTTTAGTTTTCCTAAGATTTAGCATTTTTATCATTAAACAAAAATACATAGGGGTTTGATGATATTTTTCTGTGTGGGTTCATTTTTTAATTTTTCTTGGCAGAGGAGAAAGAGAACCATTTTAGTTTCAATATTATGATCGTACTGTTTTATTACTTCACCGTAATGAATATTTTTCTGCTGGTGTGAACATGATATAGTTTTTCTAACCTTTTATATAGAATGTCTTGAGCTGGAACATTCTCATCCTTTCTCTCCATCCTCATTCTACTTTGTGTTGACAAAACCTTTTTTTCTAGCAATGAATATCAAACAATGAGCCTTAATAGGTTTGCCTTCAAAACGGTTCGTTGGCGCGAACGAATAATATTTTACAATGTTATTTTATTGACTTTGTGTGGACTTTTATATTTAATGTGTTATTTTAGATTTTTAGGTGAATTATAAACATAAAGACTCAAAGTGCGTTAAACCCATGCTTATTATTAAATAATATTGTAGTTAAGCTTGTGGTATGTGTATATAAAAATGCGATACTACAATTTTCGGTATCTTTTAATTGTAAAGTTAATTTTAAAAACATTTTTTAAGTATTTGTTCTCAGATGTCATTCTCAGATTTGTTCTCAGAGCAATACTTACTGCAAAAAAAAATTATAATATTAGAAATTTGAAAGGCTATAACTTTAGTTTTGTGTTAAAAATAAAAAAATAATAAAAAAAATTGTGCCATATGCACAAAAACTGCTCCAGTTTTTATTTTTTTGTTCTGGCGGATTTGTTCCCTAAACTGTATTCTTCCTAGAGGTCAAAAGTTCAGAGGTTTTTCATTACACGTTTACATTAACAAAACATCACTCCAACCTCCCAGACTTTTACGTTTTGGTTTCATGTTTGTACAAATACATTAGTATTTCTTAAATGTCTTTGAAGGTGAGGTGAATTACAGCCCTGGCCGTAAATTGGCATTATTCCTTGGGATTACAAGTTCAAAGTTCAACTTTCTTTATGTGCACTGACATCGAAAGACTTCAGTACAGCCTCCGCTCCCTTAAATTCTGTTTTGAAGTGGGAAAAGTGCATTAGATAGCTGATATGAATGTATTAAATATCTTTGCTGAAATATCTCAGGTTCGGCATATCACAGTCTTTTAAATTCTGTAAGTCAAACAAAATTAGAGGTTGACATGCTATGCAAGGTGTTCATGATGTCATGCAAAAATAAATTATTAAACTGCTATGAGATCTACAGTTAAAGCATGTTTACTCTCTTTAAGTACGCATGTTCTCATCTCATATTTCTTATTTTTTTAATTGTTGTCATAGTGAGAAGCCGCTAAAAGCCTATTATAGCATCTCAGCTTCTCTCCTGGGGTTGAAAGGCCAACATGCAATTTTAGCATAAGAATGCAGAGCCTTATGCATGCCATTAGAGCGGTGTACAGTAACCATTACCCTCCATTTTAGATGACAGCAGTGAAAGACCCCTATAGAGAGGATTCAAAGACCACCGTGTTTACCGTCATTAGGCTTCGTAACCGCACTTGCTTATGTATTTATAAAATACCAAACAGCCTGAGGGCTAAACATGTGAACTATTCTGTAACGGAGTTCCCCGTGTAAGCGATCTAGACACACAAGGACACTTTGATTATGAGCTTTTCTTGGTAGGAGATAATCTGTTATTTTGGTCATCTTATATCTTAATAGCGCTCGGTTCCCTTGCTTTACAGTGCTTGAGTTCTCCCTTATCCCTGCAGGATCTGTTTGTACTTTTTTCTTAATGGACTCCGCTCTCAAATGCATTTAACATGCAGGCAGTCGATTGTTTATGTAAAGTTTGGTGTCAGGTTGCACTTTTCAGACGCACTGTGAGTCCACCTAGGCCCAAGGAAAGCATACACTTTACATCCTCCCCGGTTTAGACAAAAAACACAGAGATGGCTTGCTAATTTTGGGGGAAGCATGTCTTCGCTGCCATAGAAAGGAATGCAATGGTTGCCACTCATGCATTAGGTCAGTGTCCCAGAGTTCAAAGGAGGTCACTGGGTTCTCTTGGCCATGAGAGTAAACTGAAGTGTCTTTTTTGGAAACGTGCATTTTTTAGATATCTAACATGTGCAATCGTTTATTTTCTGGAATGGAACAGGTAGCTGGTTTCTTTATCATTTATAAAAGACATTTGATCTTTCTTCAACACTTATAAGCCATCTATTTTAATAAAAAGAAGCCATTTTTTTCGATTATCATCATGTTCCTCTTTCATGTGCCGTGTCTTTCATGTCATCCATCTGCAATTTACTGCTGTCAGCCTTTACTATGCAAAAAAACTGGCAGTTGTTTAGAAAATCACACTATTAATCATTGTAAATGGGGCATGATAACGGCAATTAAAGGCACACGAAACAACGCCCTTGCTAGGGCTTTCTTTTAGCTTGCAGATACTTTTTGCAATCTGTGCCAACTTTACAAAGCCTTGCTGAAAGGACATATTGTAAACCACAAGATAGACATGAGTCCATGAGACTTTTGTTTGCGGGAATTATTTCACCTGAAAGGAATTGTGCTGGAATAACAGCCCCTGGGCTTTGAGGAGGAATAGAGAATAGGCTCTTTACAACTGGAAACTGATGTTGCTTTTCTTTTGTACACAAAAAAGCTCTTTTGCAAAGGGATGGTGGATTGTTTTCAGTGTATTTCCGGTGTGCTGTTGCTATAGTAACATAACAGCAATAGTAAGGCAAAAAAGCTTTTTGAAAACTGAAGGAGAACACTGCAAATCTGCAAAATGTTAATTATTTGACCAAAATAAGAGGGATCATACACAATGCATGTTATTTTTTATTAAGTACTGACCTGAATAAGATATTTCACATAAAAGATGTTTACATATAGTCCACAAGAAAATAATAGTTGAATTTATAAAAATGACCCCGTTCAAAAGTTTACATACACTTGATTCTTAATACTGTGTTGTTACCTGAATGACCCACAGCTGTTTTTTTGTTTAGTGATAGTTGTTCATGTGTTCCTTGTTTGTCCTGAACAGTTAAACTGTCTGCTGTTTTTCAGAAAAATCCTTCAGGTCCCACAAATGCTTCAGTTTTTCAGCATTTTTCTGTATTTGAACCCTTTCCAACAATGATTGTATGATTTTGGGATCTATCTTTTCACACTGAGGTCAACTACAGAAGTTTCAAACGCTCACTTGATGCTCCAGAAGGAAACACGATGCATTAAGAGCCAGGGGTGAAAACTTTTGAACAGAACGAAGATGTGTACATTTTTCTTATTTTGCCTGAATATCTTTTTTTTTTTTTTCATTTAGCACTGCCCTTCAGAAGCTACAAAAGATATCTACATGTTTCCCAGAAGACAAAATAAGTTAAATTTACCCTGATCTTTAAATTCAAAAAGTTTTCACCCCCCCTTTCTACAGTAATATTCATAATTCATTCATGAGTCTCGCTCTATAACTACCATCTCATCTCATTAGGTAAACACAACTAAATGAATGACACCTCGCATTATGACCTGTTCGAGTTTTGTGTAATGACAGGCAGCCTTGACGAACAGTAAATATCTCATTTCCTCTTTCCTAATTATGTTTGATGAGTGTTTGTACCAGAAAGGTCAAACAGCCAAAATAGAAGCAAGCCTTAATTATTTGTAATTTATTAGAGAGTCGTATAATTGATGTTGGAGATTAGTTTGTTCTCAGTTTAAAAGTGTAAAAGTGACTTGTGGATGTAAACCGAGGCATTTGTTGAGCTTGTGCATCAAAAAATTAATTTGTCTCTTTCCTTATTTTCTTTACAAGACACTAAAGCAGGTTCTTATGAGGACATGAGATGCTGAACAGTAACGAACAAATGAGAAATATTTAAAAAAATCAGAGAGCCATATTAATTTAGCTATAATTATATTTCAGTGACTAAAATGCTATCATTAAATTGTCAATTTTTGAGTCCCATTTTTCAGTAAAAACAGTTAAAGCAGTAGTTCACTTCCAGAATAAAAAATTCCTGATAATTTACTCACCCCTATGTCATCCAAGATGTTCATGTCTTTCTGTCTTCAGTCAAAAAGAAATTAAGGTTTTTGAGGAAAACATTCCAGGATTTTTATCCATATAGTTGATTTCAGTGGTGGCCAACGGGTGGAAGGGCCAAATTGCAGTTTGCAAAAAGAAAATGATATACTTTTTAACCACAAATGTTCATCTTGCACTAGCTCTGTGATCTACATCTATGACTTAATGCATTACACTATGACGTTGGAAAGGTCACGCGCCCTTAGCTCTTCATCTGTGTATTCTACTTCAAAAAGGTAGGGTAGGGCGAAAAATCCATCTCACTAGCTGTGTTTCCATCTATTTTTTGCGCGTTTTGGAATATCGCATAAAAAACTCTGAATGGAAACTCTAAAAATGCACATAAAAAACTTATGCGTACAAGTGAGTAGGATAAACTTTTAATCCGATAAGAAAAAATGCACATAAACTACGATGGAAACACTTTTACCGAATAAATTCCTCCATGCGCATTAAAAAAGTAATGTGACTTTTCCAAAAAGGTGATTTTGGAAGCTCATTGGAAGAACACAGTGTCTTATTTATTTGTTTTTTTATTTGTTTTGTTTATAAATTAATCATTTTATGTTTAATATAAGTGAGTTTGTCCTGTTTTATTGTCTATTTAATCAATTGACAGCTAGACTCAGATGAAGGTGTAGAACCATCTCAAGGATGATCAGAAGAAATGGACAGCATCTGAGTTAAATATATGAGTGTCACAGCAAAGGGTCTGAATACTTGTGATATTTCAGTTTTTCCTTTTTAATAAATCTGCAAAAATGTCAACAATTCTGTGTTTTTCTGTCAATATAGGGTGCTGCGTGTACGTTAATGAGGAAAAAAATGAACTTAAAAGATTTTAGCAAATGGCTGCAAAATAACAAAGAGTGAAAAATTTAAGGGGGTCTGAATACTTTCCGTACCCACTGTATATATGAAAATTATTATTTTCAGTGGGTTCTCCTAGTTTTCTCAGTGATATTTAGTGCAAATTTATCAGTAAGTGACGATTTTGCTCTCTTTGTCTCTTTGGATGGAAACAATGCTTTATGCAAAAACATTTTATGCAACATTCCAGTTTTGCGCATAAGTTAAATTCGCATCTTTGGATGGAAACAGCTGTTTTCTCCTCCAACTTCAAAATCATCCAACATCATTGTTTCACCATTTTTTGAAAAGGGCCTTTGACTTTCTTTGCACGTTCACTTTGTTGGTACTTCCACCTATGTCACGCATGACGTTTCCAACGTGACTATGTAATGTGTGAGGTTGAGCTAGTGCAAGATCAGCATTTGTGGTTAAAAAGTATATACAGTTTTATTTTTGTTATTTTTAGAAAATGACCAGTCGTTTCACTAGATAAGAACCTTATTCTTCGGCTGGGATCGTGTAGAGCCCTTTGAAGCTGCTCTGAAACTGTATGAAGTCCACTATATGGAGAAAAATTCTGGAATGTTTTTCTCAAAAACCGTAATTTCTTTTCAACTGAAGAAAGAAAGACATGAACATCTTGGATGACATGGGGGCGAGTAAATTATCAGGAAATTTTCAAATGCGCTCTTAAGTGAATTTTGAGAAAGTCTTCTATAAAATTAGTATTTAATTTGTTGTACATTAATCTATTATGTAAATTTCAGGAGTATTTCCGTTAGTCACTCTGCACTACTTGCTTGTGAAAAGCATACTCTTCAGGTGGGCTTCTCTGTTAAAAGCAACCCAGCATTCAGAACGTCTCAAAGATGCTTTCACAGTGTTTGAATGCTGCTAAAAGGTTAGTTTGTCTGATTGAATCGGAAGTGATGCTGACCACACCTGGCCCTGTGCAAATAATGCCCAGGACAATAAATCAGATGAGGTCAAGCGCTCTCCGTTCACGTTTGTGTATGTGTTCTGGACTGTGGGAATGGGAGTGTGTGTGTCATGAGCGTGATGGATCAGGGAAGGGAGGTGTCGTTGGGGTCAAAAGAGGGTAATGACCCCACTTTTCCTGCTCAGGCTCTGACCTCCCAACGAGCGCTGGAAACCTGAACTGGGCATTGTCGTCAAACAGTGAGAGTAAGTGGCCTCTGGAGGCCACCCTGACTGACTGCCACACGTTTGACTTTCACACTGGAGATCTGTTCTCAGTGTCAAGTATGGTGCCGGTGGTCCGACATGTAATTGATGCTGTGGTATTAAAAGTGGCTTTAGGGTTAAACTTCACACCAGATTGCATGTCAGCATCACAAACTACTTGCATTGACCTTTTGATCAAGTCAGTCTCATGCACTGTCTTGACCTGTGTGTCACTTTCAGTTGATTCAACATGCCAGATGTATTGCACTGATATTTTTATAATGTGAATATGTCACATATCAAAGGTTTGTAATAGGAAATACAGCTATTAGTTAAGCACTTTACATCCGTACGCCAGTAGGAGGCAGTGATTGGCTTTGAAGGATCATTGAATCATTTAGTCGGCCGATTTGTTTATTTGAGTGAGTCATTGAGTCCCTCGAAATGGTTTGAAAACAGATTAATTTGGGAAAGAAACAAATGATTGTCTTATGAGTGAATCATTTAATCATTCACTCATCCAGTTTGCTTACAAACGCTGATTTATAAAGTGATGAAACGAGATTGAATGAGTCATTGAATCATTCACTCAAACAATCGATTCTGAAACGCTGATTCATTCAGGAACAAAACACTCCTACTGTGTTTGTTTGTGGAACAATATAGATAAAGATATTGTTAATATTATGTCCAAATTGTAAATTATTCATTATTAACTTTTTGTTTATTGAAGTGTTTTATACAAGCAATGTGTGGCGGAGCTAAAATAAACAAAGATAGCTAGCCATATTGTGTCTAACATATCAGTTACTATTAACGTCTTGTTTATGGAACTGTTTTAATTACAGGATAAAGAAATAACTGCTCGCTTTGTATCCTGTCCTTCTCACTACTATATATTGACTTTTGCTTGACATTTGGGAATTAGCTGCTAGTGCTATGACAACGAAAACCAAATAAACTGGCAGCTATTTGCAGAAAACAGAAGCTCGGCTTATGATGATGGGGATGGAAGTAGCCCGTATCAGGTTTGCCGTGGATTGTTAGCGGATCGGATAAACCTTCCCTAATGTCGACCCAGTTGTGTTCATGGATAATTATCCGCAGTTCTCTGAGCTTGATGGATTGATTTGGTTGTTCGGATTTTGTTACACAACCGTTTCTCACCTACTGTTTTTCTGAGCACAGGTTGCGAGACTGCCCAGCTGCCCCAGTATAAATCTCCCACAGAAATCTGATCTGGCATTTGCAGGGCAGCACAAAGCTGTAGGCCTGTGCATAGGTATCTTTATAATGTCTATACATCGTAGACATCTTCATCATGTAATCAATGCTTTTCATACTATATTAGCATAATATAAAATGTCAGCATAATGTAAAATCTTTATTTTATAATATTTACTCATTATAATATTTATTGTATGTGTAGTAGGTGATAATAATAATAATAACATATTAGTAGTAGTATAGTAGTACAGTTGTCTTTGCATATTAAATTGTGTTTAGTCAAGTGGTATAATAATAAAAATAATAACAAATGATCTATGTGTATATGTATATATATATATTTTTTTTTTATTTTAATATAAGCATATGCAAAAACAGCTATATATATATAGAGAGAGAGAATTAAATATGTTATTAATATTATAAATATTATTGTTTTTATTAGCAGTAATATTAATAAATAAATAATGTATAGCATATATTTTAGGTAATAATAATAATAGTAATAAATAGTATATTATTAACATTTAATGTTTATTGTTTGATAATAATAATAATAATAATAATATTGCTATTATTATTAGCAGTAGTACAGTTGCATATTAAAATGCAATAATAAAGATATATAATATAGAATATTTGGGGTGATGATGATAATAATAATAATAATAATAGATATTAGTATTGTTAATATTTTATGTTTATTGTTAATACTACTACTACTAATAATAATTTATATTATTATTGTTATTATTGTTGTAATGATTATTATTGTTGTTATTTTTATTATTAGCAGTAGTACAGTTGCATATTAAAGTGCAATAATAAAGATATATAATATAGCATATTTGGGGTTATGATGATAATAATAATAATAATAATAATAAATATTATTATTGTTAATATTTAATGTTTATTGTTAATAATAATAATAATAACTATACTAATAATAATTTATATTATTATTGTTAGCAGTAGTACAGTTGCATATTAAAGTGCAATAATAAAGATATATAATATAGCATATATGTGGGGTAATAAAATAATAATAAGAATAATAGAAATAAGTATTATTATTCTTATTATTAGCAGTAGTACAATTGCATGTTAAAGTGAATTTGGTTGGGTGATGTAGCAATAATAATAATAGTAATAATAATAATAATAATAAATTATTATAATAATTCTCCGTGGTAGTAGCAGTAGTACAATTGCGTATTAAAATTAGTTTGGTTGAGTGATGTAATAATAATAAAAATGATATATATATAATTTTCATATACATATACGTATACATATATACACATAAAATCTTGTATAAATCTTATATATTATTATTACTTTGTGTTAGTGGCATAGGTCATCTGACCAGAAAGCACAGTCTGAAGCGTACAACTAATGTGCTGTACAGTCAAATGTCATGGTCTTTTTCATGACTTTCTGTTGTCATGATGCCATATTTTTCACACGTCTACAAAAAAGTCGTATTAATGCCCCCACTTTTGAATATGAATCTTATCAGCTGTAATCTGCATGAATAAGTGTGTTCTGACATGGGCGCCACAAATTGCTCTGCACTTCACGGCAATTTATGTGTCAACTGTCATTGTTTCACATGAACGCCGTTGAGGGTACTAATTACCGTTATCATCCTTCCCGATGGTGGAATTCACTTGAATTCCACTCTTTTTGTTTCTGAAATGAGTGATGTAGGTTACAGGCAGGGTCTATACTGTCATCAGGATACTTGATAGCCAAATCGAATATGTCAGTGTAAATATTATAATGTAAAGAAATCTTTGAGGCAGCTCCTTTAACACAGTTGTCAGTGAGAGTGTTACTAGTTACCACAGCAAGCATATTCCTGTTTTTGTCGACGACATCTTGAACGGAAAATATTGCACCAAATTCTTTTAAGCTTATGTGCAGAAATTTGACAGCAGAGGAGAATGTACACAGTATAGGATTTCTTCGTATGTGGAATCTCGCCAAGCACAACATTAATCCAGACCATCACGAGGTGAGACGTTAAATATACACGCACTCATGCACCGCTGTTTTTGTTCTGCTCTTTGTTCGTTCAGTGTGTGCATGAGCGTGGCAGGTACTTCAAAGCGTAATTATAAATTTACTGCTTCATTTCTTGCACATAAGAGCATAAATTTAGTTAACATATATAGTCATGCCAAGCCAGTTTTATTTGTGCAGTGCTTTTCACAATACATGTTGTTCCAAAGAAGCTTTAAAGTTGGAGCCTATCAGTGACTAGATGTTAGGGCGGAGGCACATATTTAAATAAATCAAAATATATAAAATAGATGCAGGCAGTCCCACATTGTCTGGTGCGTATCTGTCATATTTCTGTCCAAGGATGCTAATATTCAAAACGTACATTATGCTCAGATTCTGTTAAGGCAATCCATTGCCAGCTCGATAGATATCCACAGCCTCCTGTGTAAGAACAGTAGAGCCTGCTGTCATCCCTGCCAGACAGTTTCTTCTTTTTTTTCTGACAGACATTTGGAAGTGATTGCATTTTGCATTAATGCCTCATTACTCACAGGTGTGTATATGTACGGCGCGCGTGTGTGCGTGCGCGCTCTGTCTGTCTGTCCGTCTGTTGGCGGCTCATTAGTGTTCTCGTTGACAGATGCGATAGGGCTTTTAATGTATTCCACCCACTCTGTCACCACCCAAGGTCAACTACTGGGCAGTATAAGACACGGAGACTTGACAGAAGGCTGTAACAGACAAACACAGACAAACACGCAGAAAACCTGCTCGCAGTGGCTGTGTGTGGAGCCCCGGCAGATTCGTTTTCTTTGAAAACATCTTAAATAAATGTTCACAGGCTTTTGTAAAGCACGTGTGCTTTTAAAGTATTTTAAACATGTATTTTAGCTCATATGAACATTGATGCTGATGCTCTGTTTTTTCCTGTGACCTCCTGAACTACTTTTTGTAATGCCACCATGATGAAGGCATAAATCAGAATTTTTTTTTTCTTTAACAAAACCTTTGTTTGGGAGGATTGTGTTAAAGGCATTGGAGGAGGCAGAGGACATAATTATAATTAACACAATTAATTTAAGCATAATTGGTCCATGGAGGTTCACTGACTGCAAGAACTGCAGTCATTATTAGATAATTAAGAAAATCCTGACTCTAGAGTCAAACAGGCAAAACTCATTGGGTGCTAAATCAGTTTTCACGGGTATAAATGACTGTTCGCTCTTGTTTTTTAAGATAATATTATATGTACAGTGCAGGGTGCAAGGATAACATATACTGTTCAGTCAGCCGATCGTTATCGCTAAATAAACCCCAAAAGTTTATTTTCAGATAAAAACTGGTTGACTGAATATTATTCTGTTGATTACACAGCTGTTTAAAATTAAATAAATTGACATTATTTTTGTTTTGAGTTTATATATATTATATTATATTATATTATATTATATTATATTATATTATATTATATTATATTATATTATATTATATTATTATATTATTATATTATATTATACTCTATTCTATTCTATTAGATTATATTAGATTAGATGTCCATCAATACATATATTATATTATATATTCATCAAGCCATTTTCCAAACTGCTTGTCTTATGTAAATGGCTGTAATTTCATTTTATTTATTTTTTATATGATTTATATTATATTATATTAT
>JAHKKF010500862.1:0-16581 GCA_019740295.1 Labeo calbasu
AGAATTTTTAACCAAAGTATATTATAGACTTTTCATTAAGACCCTAAAGAATCATATCAACTTGTGGAAAATGGGCATCCGATGACCCCTTTAAGTAATATGTAATTGTAATTATGGATTTTGAATTAGTTTGTCTGTCATGTGCCTCAACGAGTAAAGTCATAACATAATGATACCTTTACAATAATTAAAGCAGACAACTGGAAGTTGAAAGTTGGTTTCGATCCATTGTGGTAATACACACATTAATTTACACCATTAGTTAATACTATATGTTATTAGTGAGTTAATAGATTATGGCACATTTACCTAATAACAATTTATTGATTACTTAATCTATGAATCATATAGAATGTTCATTTGTTGCTGATGCAGTAATCATTAATAAATGGCTCAGTTCTTAATGAGTTATACATTAATTAATGATTATCTGTGCATTAGTTAATTATGAATTAATGCATATTAGTGCCAATGTACTGTAAAGTGTTACCATAAAATGCAACAAAAACTCAATACACAATTAAATTTATTTACATTTAACATTTTTAAATAGCAAAATGTTACCATTTTATTTAAAAATCTCATTTCAGTAACACTTGAAGTCTTTATGTATAATGCAACAAAGATATTCATAATGCAATGCATTATATCTTATCATAAATAATTGCAAACAAAATGAAAATGCATTATAATATTTCTAGATACCTTGTTACAGTACATCTGGTTGTTTTGTAATGTGCTTTAATGCATTATACTTTCTAAAGGTGTAACAATTATAGGTAATTATTATAATGCATTGTGACTGTGGTTACAATTATTCATGAGATCATATAGTTATGTGTATTACAAGGCATAATTAATGCATTAAAATGCATTATATAAAAAGGCTTTAAGTAAAGTGTTGCCAGGTGTCAAATAATTGAATTTGATGACCTTTGAAAGTATTGCCAGACAATTCACTTCATTCACTGGTGCCAAAATAAAATAATAATTAAGAAAGTGCCTAGTTCTACAGTTTGTTGTGCCAGTTGCAATGCAATGCTACAGGATTCATTCAGCATGTGTGCGTGTGTGATTATATATATATATATATATATAAGGATGCTTTACCATGTCTTACACACCTGCCAAACAGCTTGTATTTTTATGCAATGATGTTAGCTTTCACTGTATATTGTATATGTACTTCTTGCTTGTTTTCTACACTGCAACTTCGTAAAATCACCCAACATTTTTCTAATTTTTAACTCTGAACTTTTGAACAATAGTGTGCAAACAGAGTCTTAAAACACTCATTATTTTGTGCCATTATTTTTACTTTATGGATTAGTAACTGTTATTCTTGATGTTTACTCAATTTCATTTTATATTTTATTGTATTTTATGGTTGTTCTGTGCACTTTGGTTAGTGCAAGCTTTTTAAACGTGGTCTATAAATAAAATATCTTTACTAGATAAATACTGCTTTGATTATAATAAAATGCGTCATTCAAAAGTTATATATTCAAAAATAGCTTGAAAAGCATCTGTGTAGTAGCTGTTTTTGTCTTGGCCTAATGGGATCTGACTACTACAAATTATTTTCTTTGGAAATTAAATTCTTTGGAAACTAGTTTCTAAGCAATTTCCCAATGCTGAATGGCACTATATGTTATGTCTGCATCTCTGAATGTCTTTGATTTGATCGTTACAGTTCCATTAGCATATTATCCGTCTTGGACCGAGACCTTTGCTTTGGATGCCACGCGTGTTTGGCTTCAGGAGTCAGAACTGTTTCTGCCTGCTTGGCGTATTTCTGGTCTTTGCTGAAAATGTCTTAATAATGCATTTTGCTGCTTGTGTAAAATAAATCTATAACGCTGTTATGCTTCCGTAAGAATTGATTATGACATACTATTCAGATCTCTGAAAAAGCAGAGGGAAATACACGACACGCACGCATTGACCAAATAAAAAAGCAAAGAAATGCAAGCCTTCACATATTTAGCGCTGAATGTGTGTTTTTCATGCATTTGCGTGCATTTTCATCTTTCAAACTTATTCAATGACCCTCCATGAAGTGGCACTATATTAAAGTGAGAATGAGCTATTCGTGCTGCAGATTAATTCCCCTGTCAGTGAGAAAATAGTTTAAATGGCCTCCATTCTGCAGTTCCTGTAATGAAGGTACATCTACAATACTGGCATATTGAGCTGAAGCGTTATGCAAGTTCAGGTTGGGGTAGGTTGGTTTTTATTGTATAGGTAAAAGATTTCAGTATTTTTTAGATGTTATATGCAGATCACATTTAAACATTTTAGTCTTGGATATGTTTACTGATTCTGATTTCAACACTGAAAAATCTAACTAAATTAAACTAAACATCAAACTAAATTAAGCATGTGTTTATATATATATATATACAATATATAAAATAAAATATAGAACTGGTCTTCCCTAGTAAAAAAGTAATGGATTTAAAATGCATTTATTTTTTTATTATAAGTCTATTCTATGAAAGTCTGTTAACATATTTAAAAAAAATTGTAATTAAAACTTTATTTGGAGTACTACTTTTCTTAATATTAAGCCTAAAATATGTTTTAATGTCAATACATTTTAGTATGTTTATTTTTCACTAGGGTTAAAGGAATAGTTCACCCAAATATAAAAAATTGTTGACAATGTACTCACTTTCAGGCCTTTCCAGATGTAGATGAGTTTGTTTCTTAATCAGATTTGGATAAATGTAGCATTACATCCCTTGCTCACCAATGGATCCTCTGCAGTGAATGGGTGCCGTCAGAATGAGAGTCCAAACAACTGATATGTTATGGATTATGGACTCATATTTTAGCCAGGTGCAATGGTTTGAAGTTAAAAAGATCTTAATGCATTTATTTCTCACAAATACAGTTTTTCACTTTACCAGACGTTAATTGATAGTCTGGAGTTGTATGGATTACTTGTGGAATATTGAGATATTTTTATCAGCTGTTTGGACTCTGACGGCACCCATTCACTGCAGAGCATCCATTGCTGAGCAACTGCTGTAATGCAATTTCTCTGTATCTGTTCCAATGAAAAAACAAACTCATCTCCATCTTGGATGGCCTGAGGACGAGTACATTTTCAGTAATTTTTCATTTCAGGAAACTATTCATTTAACTAATCTTCAGCCATCAAAGCAGAGGTCTAGACTGATTGATGCTCATTGTCAGGGTGTTTACTGCCAAGTCTCCAGTAGCAAGTGCTGAACAAACATGATCAATAATTGTATGACTGTGCCAATAACTGTATATGGTTGTAAAAACACTTTGTAGGTACTTTCCACGAACAGGATGCAATTTGGTGCCAAATTACCATTTTAAAAGCATGAAAGTCTTTTTAATGTTTTCTTGTTGTTGTAAGGTAAGATCTATTAGATGTGTTTGACAAACTCTTATTTAACATAAAATTAACCAAGGATTAAAAGTAGCTAGTTAAAACATTAAACATCTATAATCCACCATTAAAATTATGATTCTGACCTCAGAGGTCAAGAGAGAGTCCGACAATTTAAGCCATAAAACAAAGTCACATAAGTTTAATTTTATCGATCAAACTGAATTTATAAAATACAAATCAGTAATATTGTAAAAATACTTAAAATACTTAAAATAACTTCCATTTGAATATATTGTAAAATGTAATTTATTCCTGTGATGCAAAACTGAATTTACAGCATCATTACTCCAGTCTTCAGTGTCACATGATCTTTCAGAAATCATTCTAATATGCTGCTCAAGAAACATTTCTGATTATTATCAATATTTGCTCTTTAATAGTTTCCTAGATAAAAATGATCACTCATTTTAATTATCATTGAATCATTCATTTCATTATTCTTGTTTAATTAATATGCTTACTAAAAAAGCTGGTTACATTAAGAAAATAGTTTTTTAGGTATATAAACTTAAACTATGTGAGGCATTTTAACAAAGAGAATATTAATTATTTTCCAGCAGGGGGCATCAGTCAGACAGGAGCCATTTCACTGACCAATACTTTAAATCCAGCTGTGTGTCTGTTACTGCTTAATAACCTCAGGTCATGAGACATACAACAAATCACAGAAGACTGAAGTACAACAATTAGATGAGGGCTTAAACAGTTCGCTCCCCAAAATGAAAATGTCGGTCATCTATTCCACCTCGTCTCCCGCTGTGGACTACAAAATGGGCTATGCAGGCTGCTTTATACATCAAATCAAAGTCTATCAGAACTGGGCCTGGCAAGCCATGAAAAAAAGACATATATAGCATAGCATATATTAGCTAGAAAGGGGACATACAGTGGCATATCACAACTGGTGCATTATATTCAACGCCATTCAATATTTACTGATCTTTCCCTCTGCCGCAGCTCTTAAAACATATATTTAAACTTGCTGGTGTGTCAGTGATTCCATTGGATTTCATGTGATCTGTGACTGAAAAAGATGCAAAAGTGTGAATATGATTTTAGACCTTCAATGAAATTATGAAAATTTAACCAGAACAGACATTTGTAAGACTTTATATCTCTGAAATATGTGACCCTGGACACAAAACCAGTCTTAAGTAGCACAGGTATATTTGTAGCAATAGCCAAAAATACATTGTATGGGTTAAAATGATCAATTTCTCTTTTATGCCAAAAATCATTAGGATATTAAGTAAAGATCATGTTCCACAAAGATATTTTGTAAATTCTCTACCGCAAATATATCAAAACTTTATTTTTGATTAGTAATATGCATTTCTAAATAGTTGTATCTCAGCCAAATATTATCCTATCAACATCATACATAAATGGAAAGCTTTCACAGATGATGTATGAATCTCAATTTTGAAAAATGGACCATTATGACTGGTTTTGTGGTCCAGGGTCACAAAGGTGCTTTACATTTGTTAAAATCTGGTGCAGTGCAAATTAAATTAAATCTGAAATTAACTGAAAGGAAAAAGGAAAAAAAGATCCTAAATGTGAATAATAAAGTTCAACTAATTAAAATCATATACAGTTAGCATATCAGCTTTTGGTTTCTATCAAAACAAAGCTTGTTACCACCACTGAAAATAAACATACTTTTATCTCACAATTTAATCTTTTTTCTTACAATTCTGAGTTTACATGTCGCAATTCAGACTTCTGGTCTCACAATTCTGAGAACAAAAAGTAATAATTCTGGGGAGAATTCTGTGAATTGTGAGTTGGAATTTTGAGATAAAAGTTGCAATTACCTCTTTTATTTATTTATTTATTTGTTTGTTTTTGTGGTGGAAACAATTAGTCAGAATTGCAAGATATAAATTAAGAATTGGGAGAAAAAAAAAATTAATTCTGAGTGATTGCGCTCCATCATACTGTACACCCAGCGCAATGCGGCGTCAGGCGCGACACATATGCTTTTTGCTAGTTTCAGCCTGACGCAGTTATCATTTTCACATCCAGCTCCACGTTTTTTAAATAGCAAATGCACTAGCATCCATTTGTTCGCCCATGGGCGTGCTGGTCTGAAAATGAGGCGTTTAGGCGCATTGTTGGCACGTTTCTATTTTGAGGCAACTGAAAATGATTACACCATTGGACAACTAAAACCTGGTCTAAAGTCAATGGCGCAGTATTTTTTTATTTTATTTTTTTATTGCATGCACAAGCAGATCCATTTCCATTTCATTCCAAAACAGTTATTTTAAAATGCAATTTGCAACAGTGTTTTTTTTTTTATTAAATAAATGTAGCCTTGATGAGCATAAGAAACTTCTTTAAAAACATTAAAAATCTTACTGATCCCATATATACATAGACACTAAAAAAAAAAAAATCTAGCTTTCACATGACTAGGGCTTATAAGGTCAGCTGTGGAAACTAAAACCCATCTCCCCATGCATGAGCATGTACTCACACACCGAGGGAAACTTTGGCTTCGCAGAGGGTGAGAGAGACAAAGAGAGAATACAAAATGATATTTTGCAAATACTGTCCTGCTGGCAGCCACTTTATCTTTACCGTTGGAATAAATGGAAGTGGAGGGGCGATTGACGTACAGCTGGAATGCAGATGAACCTGAGAGAGTGTGCGAGGAGATAGTTGTGATGCATTGAAACTTCCTCGGATTCAATAATTTCCATTCGGTTCCGCAGTGCGAAGAACACAATTCCAGAGGGGGGAGGAGAGCTGGCGGAAGTACAAAGCGAGAGCGGATAGTAGGACAAGAAGTGATCCTGTCAGTCAGAGAGGAAGAAAAGAGACCATTTCCGAAGAGGTGGATGAGGAGGAGGAGGAGGAGGAAGAATTGGAGAAAGAGTCTGTGCTTGAAATGAAATACTGGCATCCTGCATAGTGTGCATTGATGCACGTGACCTCTCTAGGTTGCATCCTTTGGATGCACAATGTCAAGTAATCAGTTATGCAATAAACACACAAAAAAAGAGTTATTTTGCATTTTTATATGTAATAATGTTGCTACAAATCACACAATTGTGCTCTTACACAAACTCACACATTAGTGCAGCATTAGTGTTATGTGAGTGTTGTGCTTGCACATTAGTGAACACTCTCATATACACTTGACATCTGGTCAGTTAGATTTTATTCCAGTTTAAAAACTGTCATAGTATCTGAGACCAGATTTATTATAGTTAACAAAAACCAATAATAATAATAAAAAAAAGCGTTTTTGATGCTTAAAATAAACAGAACATTAACGAAAATAAAATCTGCAAAATGTTACTTATTTTTACCAAAAAAAAAACAAACAAAAAAAAAACAAGAAAAACCAAAAGCTGAATTTATAAAAATGACAAATAAAGGAAGGAAGAAAACACAATTCATTAAACAACAGAGAAAATTGTACTTATTTTTTCTTCTGGCAAACATGCAAGCATCTGTAGCTTTTGAAGTGCAGTACTACATGACAAAATATAATACTTCAACAAAATAAGAAAAATTTGCAGATCAAACCCCTGTTCCTACTGCATCTAATTTTGTTCTAATGCTAACAGCGAATGTTTGAAACTTCTGTAATAGTTTGTAATAGTATGAGCTGCTGGAAAGGGTTCAAATATGCAAAAGATGCTGGAAAAATCATTTGTGGCACGTTTTTTCTTTTTTTTTTTTTTCTTTTTTGAAGAACAGTGGATAAACAAGAGCCTCCTGAGCAACCAACCAAACAAACAAATAAATAAAATATAGCTGCAAGCAGCAATTACCAGGGTTCAAGCACTTTAGGTATTTAAGCACATAAGGAAAAGTACTTTAAATATTATTTAGCAAGCCAGTAACCACCTAAAATTTTATGTTTTTATAGCATTTATGACTGTTACAGCACCAGATGTCGGTCTGATCTCCCTGAAACTTTGCATGCGTGTTTAGAATCACCTGTTGCATGTGTTCACTGGGTTTCATGAAGTTTTGAGTTTTTGTTTAGACTTTATAGGCCTTTGGGTATATTTGGACAGGCCCCTTTCCTAAAGGACCCCATTATAGCTTCCCAAAAGGTAATTTCAACATGTTTATGATAATTATTGACCTAGAGAGTCCAGAGAATTGCACTGCTGTGTTTTTTTCCATACTGAGTGAAAAACCTAGGACTAGTTTGCGAAAGTAGGTTTTTCACATCTTCTCAATAATTTCAAAAATGTTTTGATTGACAGCAGTGGTTCTAGAGGCAAAGTTGTTCAGAACGAGGAGTTCTATCATACGATTTGAATATCGTGTGTATGTGTGGAAAATCACGCAATGTACAATTAGTTTACACCCTCAAAAAAATGCAATACTGCCCCAGTGGCTGATTTCTTTCAAATTTCTCACAGACCTTTGGGGCTGTGAGTCAAACAGGCCCACCCAGTTTCGTTCCAATCGGCCTCTGTTAGCCTTGTCTAATAGGTGCTCAAAATTCACCGGTCAATGGCACCCATGTTTTTTTGAGATACGCAAATGTTCCCATAGAAACTTGTGGTACTTTGGACCAAGACTGTGCACAGAGATTTTCATGTTGATAGGACAAATGGTTGCCTAGTTATAGCCATTTTTATGTTTTTTCCCCTCTTGTAGCTCCACCAAGTGGCCAGTCTCCACGATTTTTTTAGATGTGACCTCAGCTTTAGCTCTTATGTAAGTGTGATGAGTTTGGCAAAGATATCTAATTCCATTCAAGAGTTACAGGCATTTTAATAAAAGAATAAAAAAACCCTGCCCCCTTCGAATGTTTTGGCATCCCTTTGCCACGGTGAGTCGAAATTTCAACTTTTTTAGCCATTACACAACTTTCTGCACTGGTTTGGTTCTGAATGGGCGAAAAACCTAGGACTAGCTCGCAAAAGTAGGTTTTGCAAAAAAATGTGAAATACCCAAACAATTAAACCTGAGACACGCATGAGCCAAGGATTCCAACAACATAAGACTCTTGAGCTTGCGACTGACTGTTCAGGAGTTATGAGTGATTTTGTACTTTAGTTTAGTTTCGATCACTGTCTCGTTGTAAGCGGTGTGAGTACTACCATCCCTCCAAGTTAAGCCTCTACAGCTTACGGTTTAGTCTGCACGATCAGTTTTACATGGAAATCTCTAATTTGTGACCATTCAAATAACTACAATAAATACAAGCATGTGTAAACATTTTTTAAACAGAGTTTAAAAGGGAATTTTATAAATTCAGAAAGTATTTTGTCTTGTGGACTATATGTAAACATCTTCTATGTAAAATATCTTATTCAGGACAGTACTAAATGAAACATAACATGCATTTTGTATGATCCCTCTTATCTTGGATGATCATTTTTTCTCAGATTTTGTATGCAAAATTTTGACCACAACAGTATGTTGTCCTACTGAGATAGTATGTGTAGTCCAAATGCTAGCTGCATTTGAAGAAGGGCAGGAGTGTTTTTTTGAAGAGATGAGCTCATACCTGCAATGTGACAGGAAGCTATACATTTTTTTTTTTTTTCACCGCTCAGAAAATGAGGGAATTTCAATCCTCAGTGGCCTTCCTTCAGTGTTTGGTTTCTCTCAGCTGCTGTGTCAGTATATGCTTGGCCTCCCTTGCCTCCTTTCCCCTCTTTTGCTCTCTCCTCACGTCAACCTGATACTTTGCAGCTTAATTGAACCCCAGCAAATGACAAGAAGTCTGAATCGCTGAGAGCTTCAGCGGCCCCACTTGCTGTTTCATCCTTTTGAATAAAACATATTATTCCTATCACTGTCACTGTTCCGAACCTTAGTCTGTGACTGACCTGCCAACTGCTAACCTGGGCGGAAAGTTCCCCTACACCTTCTCTTCTGCCTCTCCCCATCTCTCGGCCCTTTAATCTCTTTCTTTCAATCTCTCTCTTTCTCTCCAGGCTCCTTTCCGTCCAGTACCACAGTGATTCGGTGAAAAAGCACAGCATGTTTTTGAAATTTATGAGACAAGACTAAGAGGAGGAGTACTGACAGATGAAGTCCATCTTCCGGGAACTTCAGTGTTGACCTCCGTCCCCTCGGGACGCTACTGCTAAAACTCCAGCTGGGTCATTCATGTTCAGTAAGGTTTGATCTCTGGAAACCTTAAAAAATTAATATGCAATTTAAGTAAGCATTTCTATAAAATGGCATAACAGAATTATGATCTGGTGCTCAAACCATGACTATTTAATGTTGTTGAAATAAAACTTTTCTCTTCACCAAGGCTGCAATTATTTGACAATTTAAAAATAGAAAATTGTGAAATATTATTGCAATTTTAAAGAACTGATTTCTATTTGAATACGTGTTGAAATGTAATTTATTCCTGTGATCAAAGCTGAATTTTCAGCATCATTACTCCAGTGTCACATGATCCTTCAGAAATCATTCTAATATGCTGATTTACTACTCAATAAACATTTATTATTAACATCAATGTTGAAAAAAGGAAAATAATAATGCTTTTATTCAACAAGGATGCATTTAACTGATTAAAAATGATAACGTTTATAACGTTACAAAAGATTTCTACTACAAATAAATGCTGTTTTTGAACTTCCTAGTCACAGAATTCTAAAAATAAATCATGATTTCCACAAAAATATTAAGCAGCATGAACTGTTTTCAACAGTGATCATAATGGGAATCATTATTAATAAGTGAGTACAATAACTCAACATCAAATCAGAAAATTGATTTCTGAACAATCATTTGACACTGTATGTTCAATGTTCATGAACATTCATGAGATGATGAAAATTCAGCTTTGCATCACAAAAATAAATTACATTTTAAAATATATAACAATAGAAATCATGTATTTAAAATGTTAATAATATTTAATAATATTACTGTTTTTACTGTATTTTTTTTTAAAAAAAATAAGTGCAGCCATGGTGAGCATAAAACACTTCTTGTAAAATCATTTAAAAAAAAATCATTTTATGAAAGAGTAATATGATCAAACCAGATTTAATGTTTTAGACTGACACACACAAACACACTTGCACACACGAGTCATCAATTCTAATCCTAACTGATGTTTGCATTGTTGATTTCCTCAAGGAGATCTAAAATACCTGGAGAGAGCTAGCCGTTAGCATTCTCATTCATCTCAATGGCTGTATACGAATTGAAACCTGACAACTTTGATCACAGAAACTCCAGAGAAATCACCATCACAGCCTGGGACAAGGTCACTCTCACAATCCTTCACACTTACTGTCCCTCGGTGGTGGAACGACTTACCATACACCTACTGAATAGCAGAATCTAGTACAACGTAGTAAAAACGCACTTCTTCTGGGAACACTTGACTAACCGGCCTTTTTAATCAATATATTAATAAATGAATACACACATACTCACTTCCCTTACAATTGCATTTATGTAAATTCAGCATAGTCATACTAACTTTATTGTTGCTTCCCTTGGATTAATTACTTATGCTTGTATTATTCTCATTTGGAAGTCGCTTTGGATAAAAACATCTGCTGAATGAATAAATATAAATGTAAATACACCAGCAGGGCCTAAATGGGTCATGCTATTACAAAAGACATGAGAAAGAGATACTGAAAACAAAAAATACAAATTAATTAACACATCAACTACAGTGAGAGGGAAAATTAAATACAATTTTTAGGTAAACAGATGACTTAAAAATAAAAATAAAAGTTAATAAAAAAATAAATAATAATAAATATAAAAAAAATAATATATATCCCCATGACATTGAACTGCCTGCCCTGTCCAGAGCAGTTTGTTGCACATTTCACTTTATTTGTTGCTGTATTAATTTAAAAAATGCAAAAATACAAAGCACTGTGCAATACAATCCTATGCAACTGAGCCAAAACCAAAGTGACTGCATCTCAAATCATTTTATCATTTTATTCAAGCACATACATATACTGCAGGGGAATTCACTGTGCAGCATTTCGGTTTTGTTTACAATGTAGTCAATTGTCACCTGTCACTGATGGTTGACTTCAATCTCAAAAGGCATGAGGATAAAGAAACAGAGAGAAACACTTATTTCCCTCTGAGGTTGGTGGCATCGCATCCCATACAGCTCAAAACTAAATAAAACAGGTGGTGTGACTACAGTGAAGTGCTTCTGTAATGGCTAATTTGACAAGGGACTTTCACATTTCTAAAATAAATCACTAAATCACTTTCTTTTACTAATCACTAGCCAGTGTAGTGGCCCCATGATGCACATATTCCTCTGTAGGCAACCCACACGCATAATAGGTTGGCAGTGTCAATACGGCCTAGGTGAAATGTCAACTCCCAAAACACAACCACATCATGTTTGTATCACTGTAACTTACAACAGCAGGTGTCTTCATGACTGAGGGATTTCTGATCAAATATTGTTTGTTTCCACAGGTGCACTGAGTAAGCACATGCTGTTTGCTTCACTGGCTCTTATTTGTCTTACTGTCCAACTGAAATGACAGCATTAGCCTCTCTTTTGCCCCCATCAGCTCTGGAGCAACAATGCAATGTATTTTTATATATACTATTCTTAATATTTGTGATTAAGAAATTAAAAATTAAATTGCCCAAAATTAAAGGAATAGTAATACCCAACAAAAATTACATTTAGCTGAAAATGTATTCACTTTCAAGCATTTTGCATTACATCACTTGCTCACCAAGGGATCCTCTGCAGTGAATGGGTGCCGTCAGAATGAAAGTCCAAACAGCTGATAAAAACATCACAATAATCCACAAGTAATCCACACCACTCCAGTCCATCAATTAACTTCTTGTGAAATTAAAAGCTGCATGTTTGTATAAAAACAAATGCATCAAGACGTTTTAACTTCAAACTCTTGCTTCCGGCTAAAATACAAGTCCACTATCTATAATACTGCTTTCTCCAGTGAAAAAAGTTGTCTCATCTGTATCAGGAGAGAAATATGCACAGATTTAAAGCACTGTTTACAAGTGAAAACAGTTTCTGATGTGATTACAACAGAAGATGGACTTTTTCACTGGAGGAAACATAATTATAGATTATGGGCTTGTATTTTGGCCAAAAGTAATGCTTTAAAGTTAAAACACCTGAAACACCTGGCTTTTCACATTTATTGATGAATTTGGAGATGAATGTGGATTACTCGTGGATTATGTTTTTATCTAAAGCTAAAACCATCAAAAACAACATTTTTGTTACTTGAAATAAAATACACTTTATCTGGAATAAAATAAAACACATAAAAACTTCTACTTCAGTTCATTTTTTATTTAGTTTCACTTGATGTACTAAAACTGAAATTAAAGTTCATAAAAACTATATTGATATTTTTTAAAAAACAAACAAACTAATAAATATGTCAAAACTGCACAACCAAATAACTAAAATTAAAATAGAAAATATAACAACTAATTCAAAATATGAATAAAACTAATAGAATCCCAATGATACTAAAATAACACTGACACAGTAGTATGCATACTGCAGTAGTAGAATGCTATTCCGAATAGCCTCTGTTCTAATGGGTGTTTTTGTTTTTGTTGTTGTTCTGCCTTTTCATTTATTAATGAGATGTGGCCATACATCATGATGATTAATCTCTGAAGAATGTTCTATCGTTTCAAGTGGAAAGACACGTGTGGGTGTAAAGGCTTGTTTCCCGTCTCACCTCAGGAGCGCGAAACTCACCCTGGATCATTTTCCCCTCGCTTTCATGTGAGCGGTGAAGGCTTGTTCCTGCCTCCGTCCTCACTGGCCCCTTTCATCCTTTTCTTTTGATGCTGCTCTCTTTTTTTGAGTTGTTAAAGTGTTTTTTTCCTTCTGGGTGTAAGTGCTGTCTTTGTTGTGCATTTTCTCCTGCTGTTATTTTTTTTCCCGTGACTCGTTCTCTGTGAAGTAGTTGTGCTGATATATCGAGAGCAAATTAAATTGTGACATGGAAGCGTCCTTACGTACGTCGTACTTATGGTGGTGAACAATGACGGACTCTGAAAACATGGTTAAATACTGCAGTGACTGTAAAGAACATAGTTAGTAGCCTATAGAGCTTAATCGGGCTGATTAACAACTTTATTAATAGAAATATTGCTAAAATCTTAATTCCAAGTATTCCGAGTCAATTAAAACACTTTTGTCTGAAATTTGTGCAATAACAGGAAGAGAAAAGGAGAATATGCAAATATAGAACGACCTCAGTTTAACTGTGTTCATCTCCTCAAAAAATAACAATAGAACAAAATAGAACAAAACAACTATCTAATGCATTCACAAAGAAAATCAATTGTCTCGTCCATAAATAATTCAGTTTAATGATTCACTCATAACCTCTTTGGTTCCTGTTGTTAAATCAATCAGTTGTGAATGATCCAATGACTTGTTCATAAAGAAATCACTTGCTTAATTTCTAAATGATTCAGTGTTAAAGACATCTAATAGACGTCTATTTGACATCTGATGGGAAATGTCCTTTGAAGGTAAGCAAGCAATCTAAAAAATATGTCATGCAGATATAAATGCAGATGTCAAATAGACATCTCCGAGATGTATCAGGGTTGAAGTGATCAATTCAATGATTCACTCATTGCCCCTTTCATGCCTGAATGAATTATGGTTGCTGAACAAATCAATTGTAAATGATTCAGTGACTCATAGAGAAATTCACTTCATTTCTAAATAATTTAGTGTTGTTGAGTGAATCGTTTGAGTATTTATTCAAAGATTCACTTATAGTCTCTGTCATTTCTGAATGAATTATTGTTGTTGAACAAATCAGTTGTTAATGATTCAATGACTCATTAATAAAGAAAGTCACTTGCTTCATTCCTAAATGATCCAGTGTTGTTGAATCAACTGTTTAAGCGATCAGTTCAGTGATTCACGCATAGCCCCTTTCATTACTAAATGAATTAGGGTTGCAGAATAAATCAGTTGTGAATGATTCAATGACTCATTAATAAAGAAAGTCATGGCCTGCGTCCCAATGTGCATACTATACACCATAAATTCTATGTGATACCAGTAAATTTTAATACTATTTAGGGCAGATAGGGTGGATAGTATGCACATTGGGACGCAGGGATTTGCTTCATTTCTAAATGATCCAGTGTAGTTGAATCAACTGTTTAAGTGATCAGTTCAGTGATTTACTCATAGCCGCTTTCATTCCTAAATGAATTAGGGTTGCTGAACAAATCAGTTGTGAATGATTAAATGACTCATTAATGATGAAAGAGTCACTTGCTTTATTCCTAAATGATCCAGTGTTGTTAAATCAACTGTTTAAGTGATCAATTCAGTGATTCACTCATAGCTCATTTCTTTTTCTAATTAGGGTTGCAGAATAAATCAGATGTGAATGATTCAATGACTCATTAATAAATAAAGCCACTTGCTTCGTTGATTCAGTGTTGTTGAATGAAATGTGTGAGTGATAAATTCAATGATTCACTCATATCCTCTTTTATTCCTGAATGAACTACTGTGGTGAACAAATTAGCTGTAAACGATTCAATGACTCAGTCATAAAGAAAGTCACTTGCTTTATTCCTAAATGATTCTGTGTTGTTGAATGAATCGTTTTAGTAATCGATTCCGTGATTCACTTATAGCACCTTTCATTCCTGAATGAATTAGTGTTGTTGAACGAATCAGTTGTGAATGATTCAATGACTCATCAATAAATAAAGTCACTGTCTTCATTCCTAAATGATTCGGTGTTGTTGATTTCATTATTTAAATGATCAGTTCAGTGATTCACTCATAGCCCTTTTCATTTCTGAACAAATTAGTGATGCTTACCAAATCCTGAATGTTTTTGAAAGAATCTGTTGTGAATATTTTAATGACTCACTCATTAGGACATAAACGACATCACTTGTTCATGAATGAATCAATGTTTTTGAACAAATTGGCTATGAATGATTCAATGATTTGGCCATAAAGATATTGTTGAAACGTTCTTGAACGAATCAGTGTTTTTGAACAAACTGGTTTTAAATGTCTCGCTCATACTGGCATAATTATGTAACCTGTGCAGATTTGATGAATAATCTCTTCCACGTAAAATGCTGTCGTAATCACAACAACTGGCTTTACTAAAAATAGGCCTATAGTTAGGGCTACATAGGCCTCAGTGGTTGTGTTCAATTTCTGCTGCGTCACTCTGAAACATATACTGAAGATCAAATATGTTCTGATTAGCTGTGACATTCTGTCATTTTGTCTTAAGTTTTACTCAGTGTGAAATCCTGACAGGAGAGAATGGATGGACAACACGAACAAAGAAAGAGAAAGAATGATGGACCGTCTGAGATAAAACCGTACCTGATAAAGTGGACGGAGTGGAAGAGTTACTGATGACTTCATTCCCAGAGAGAAGAGAGAGAGAGAGGGTTAGCCAAGAGAGATTTATTGCTGTTCTCTACATCTCTTAATTTTACATGCTGTCTTTTCTGGATGGGAGTTTAGGTTTTACCGGACTGCCAGCAGTGATTTATGTCCCCATTCATCATAAAGAACAGTCAAAAATATGAGTGTGCGGAGCAAGATAGCCAGGTAAACGTATCTCTGGGGGGACGTTTTCAAAAGAGGTGTTCTCGCGTCCATTAAAGTTAATGAGACGACATATAGTGGCTCCGATCGACATACACAAGGCCGTGTAAACAATCATTAGGATTCCCGAGATGAAGGTCTCCGTTCGTCCTTTCGTCTGAACAGGTGATAATTTGCACCATGCACATTACAAGAGCTGTTTTAATAAATGGAGAACCGCATGTCTTCCGGCAAGTAAAGGGCGCCTTTGATCGAGTTTAAAAGAATAGTTCCCCCAAAAATAAATTTCTGTCATTATTTACTCACCCTCAGGTCATTTCAAACTTATGCTGCTGTTTTTTAGTGCAACACAAAAAGAGAAATTTGGAAGACTCCACATTATATAGTTTTGTATATTTTTTCACAAAAATCTCTGCTTTATTTTTGCTCCTATTATATTTTATCATACTAAGTCTTATTCACTATGGAGGCCTGGTTTTGCCATGCAATAAAAAAAAGTTAATTGTGACACTGCGATTCAGAATTTTATAAACAATCTTTCTTTTTTGCAATTCTGAGAAAAAAAAAAAATCAAAATCCTGATACAAAAACT